>BJBW01006353.1:24626-54875 GCA_004320125.1 Scolopax mira | reverse complement strand
ACCCTGCAGGGGAGCTGGACTGGATGATCTCTAGAAGGTCCCTTCCAGCTCCAAAAATTCCATGATTCTTCAAGCTTGGAGGACAAGGTCCCCAAGGCCAGCAGCTCAGCCTGCAGAGCTGAGGGTGCCGGGGGTGTCCCCCCCAAGCAGGCATCAGGGACCAGGTGCCATTTCCAGCGACACCCGGCACCTGCCAAGTGCAGAGGAGAGAAGGAGGTTACAGGGATCTGCCTTTTGCAGATATGGGTTAACGGGGACGGGTCGATTCTGCCCAAAACTCCGCCACGGGTCGATGTCAAAGCATGTCCCAAGCCCCATTTTCCCCGGCGTCGTGCCGTGCTGGCCCCGGGAGGGCGAGGAGACGGGCAGGGGCTGGGGCCAACACGCTCCACGACGATCGATGAGCAACAGGAGCAGCGCATGAGGTTTTCTTCTTGCTTCCCACTGACTCGCTGATGGGGATTTGGCAATTCAAATACTGTTGATCATCTCTCCTGCCACACACACACACACACAAAAAGAAGAAGAAATGTTTTGGCAAGAACTTCTAGAAAACTTGGGTTCAGCCCAGTACAAATGAGGAAAACTTTTGAAAAGTCAAAAAAGCACAGGATGGGGAGGGGAGGGGGGGGAAAGAAAGAAAAAAATCTTTTCCTGAAAAGCTCAAGCAAGCTGAGTGCATCTCTCCTCTTCCCTGTGAAGGCGGCAGCATCTTCCTGTGCTCGTGGTGCTTTCTCCCCTCGATTCATACAGTGAAACACCCTCCTTCCCAGCTTCCTTCCCTCAGCCTCTCACCTCCGGTTGGAGAGAAACTCCCTTCAATTTGTAAGAGGACAGAGGGGAGGGCAAAGCCACCTGGATGGTGAATCCATTCCTGAGGGGAATTTGCAAGGAGCTGGTGAGCCCCAAAGAAACCAGGTCCCATAGAGTTTTTCCTTCCTTGTTTTCCTGAAATGCTGCAGAAATGGCCACCATCAGACTGGACCTTTCAACCAGAGGCAGGCTGATCCCCAGGACAGCAGCTGGAAAGGGCATATCCGTAGCTCCAACAGGGATAAGAGCCTCTGCAGTCCCTGGGAATCAGCAAACAGGGGCTGGCAGAGTGGAGCCTGCCCAGCTGCAGGTATCTGAGAGGCTGTGGAGATGATGTTCAGCCCCACAAGCTGGAGGGGAAGCAGAACAGAAATGATGCAGAGGACGGACGAGCTCAGCTCACCCAGCACCAGGACCAATGTGACGGGACTTGGGCTTGGCTTGGACCAAGGGAAAGACTCGCTCCTCCCTCCTGTCAGAGCTCAGCTCCTTGCTCCGGGGAGCATCAGCAAAGGGATAGAGCCAGAAAAGCAAAAACACACCCCAAAAGAAGGGTGGGAAGGCTGCAGCGGAGCAGGAGCACAGACACCCCTGACCCTGCCCGTACCCGAGCCCCAAAGGATCCTCTGAGACGATGCTGTTTAGGACAGAAACACCAATCACATTTCCCTTCAGCGTGATCTTATCAGGGCTGGGGCTTGCCAGCCAGAGCTAATTAAATCCTTGATGCAGTCACTGCTTAAATGAAAGTTTCCTGCAATAGCAAAGCCAAGGATGGAGGTAGTCATCTTGCAAGAACATCTGCTGCAGCTGACCCTCAGTGGTCCTCCCTGCCCCACGGTCCAGAGGGAACCCCCTCCCCTCCCTGGGGGTCTGCCCAGGCTCAGCAGCCCAAAGAGGAGCCACGGGCAGGATCCAGCTGCGATTCCCAGGGGAGGAAGGTGCTGCCTGTCTCCTGGAGCCAAGGAGCCCTGCCTGGGGTTACAAGGTGCACGATGCCCAGTGGTCACTGGGTCCGTGGCAGCAGCTCAGGGGAGCCCCAGAGCTCTGCATGGTGTGAGACGTTGCAGAAGCAACCAGGGTCCCAAAAGCAACAGCTGTCTGGTGAGATGGCAGCCCAGAATCCGCACAAAGTTCCCTTGAAGTGGGTAGATTGGTTCAGAGCCACATAATAGACTTTACTTTGACTTCCAGGTCCCAGGGGCTGGCAGAAGGGAACCGGGAGAGGCAGCTCTCACCCAATAACCTACCCCTGGCCTGGAGGCAAAGGCACCTTCCAGCAGCTGATGAGCAAAGGAAAACAAGAAATAAAGAGATGGGGGGGGACCAGCAGAGCCCCCGGTGTTTCTGGCACACTGCTCCCCCGGGAAGGCTCATGGTGCTGCTGGGGAGATGATGTGGCACCGGGGGTATCCCCCAGCCACGCTCCCAGGCAGCACCTGGCCCAGTTTCCACCACCCATAAGCAAAGGGGAGGAAATCACCCAGACCATTGCACCGAGTGCTTTGTTAGATCTTTACTGCAGGACAGGAATATTAACGTGCTGTTTGAAATCCAGGGATGCTCTGGTGCAGCAACACGGTGTCCTCCAGCTAATCCCTCCCGCTGCTCCTGTGCCTTTAAGGAGACTTTGAAAGGCATCGAAAGGCATCACAGCTTTAAAATGAAACCTCCCTGATCTACCTTCCCCTTCGCAAGGTCCTGGCAGTTCCAAGAAGCCCTCCCAGGCATTAACCCAACAGCCAGAGCCTACCCCCTCGGTGCGGGGAACGGCAAGATGCTGTAGAGCCAAGGAGAGAGGATGATCTTACAGTGAAAGCGCTGACAGAAAACCCGATAGCCGGGGATCTAGTCCCATCTGCCATATGCTTCCTCCGGGACTCTTCATCTCTATTTTTGGGCCATCCACACTTGCCTGCCTCTAAGGGAAGGTGGGTGGCGGGGAGGCTATCACAAGCTGTCGTGCTCTGTGGGGCTTTTTTTCGCGTTCTTACGAAAGCTGGGGACTAATTTGCAGAGTAAATTGGAAAGCCTCGTCATCCTGAGACGTGTCTATTCAGTAGGGTCTGCGAGAGCTCTGGGAGCCCTAGCCCAGGTCTGCTGGGGACAAGGGTTGAGGAGCATCAGGGACATCCAGGGCTTGGAACCCAGAGGGAGAGGAGAAATCAGGACCTGACAGAGCCTCAAAGCTGGGCAGGTTTCATCTGGCTCCATTCACAGTGTCAGCCTCTAACACCAGGAGCTGTCCCTAAAAAGCTCAGAACAAGGAAGAGATGAAAGAAAGAAATGTGCTTACACGCTCCCAGCCCTAATTCAACCTGTCCAGAAACCAGCTCTCCAATAAACCCGTTCAATACCACTTGAGTCCAGAAGATGCAGCAAATAAATCATATTCCTGGGGTGGAAGAGCTGACGGCCAGAGCACGGAGGAGGTAGCCTGGAAAACCTGTCTCACTGCCAGAGGTTTGCACACCCAGGGTCAGGGTTTTGGGGCAACAACCTCATCCCTACAGGCACCACAGCTTGTCCATCATCCAGCGGGGCTGAAGGCTGTCATTAGCCAAGGGGAAGGAAGGACCCGCCGCTGTCGTCGTCCTTGTTCTCACGCATAGGTGCCTTCCCTTCTCACACACATTGCCAATCAGAGAAGAAAGTGGGATGAAAACAGCTCCCGAGGGAGAGCGGGCAGCTGGAGACGGCGGGAGGAGGAGGAGGAGGAGGAGGAGGAGGCAGGGGGAAGAATCCCGAGATGCCTCGCTACCGAGTTCACGCTGAGTGGAATTGCTGGCAATTTTGTAAAGAGAAAAGCAACAATCTGTGTGAATCTTGAGAGGGGAAAAGAAAAACAACAAAAAAGAAAAAAGAGGCTGTCATCAGGTTGGAAGGAGAAAGGGAGAAGCGATGCTGGGGGGCACCGTGCACTGAGCGAGGGGTCCCACGACAGGGAGGAGAGGGGGGGGGACCAAGCCTGCCTGAGCCCACCACGGGGCTGGGAAGAGCCCTTGAGCTTCACAGCCCATCTCCATCCCTCTGTCCATCAAACCAGCATCCCCCCAGCACACCCAGGTGCAAAGCAGCCCCGCTCCACACCGGAGGTGCTAATAGCTGCCACAAGCCAGTCCAGACCCAGAGGGACCGGCAGCCTCCTTACAGCCAAGCAGCCTGCCAAGAATTTTTTCAGCCTCAATGGAAGGTAAAAAAAAAAAAAAAAAAAAAGTTAAGCTTATTGCCTATATAGAGCGGCTACAGACGACAGAAGTTACAGCCTAAGCCTTCAGCTGGCAAAGCCTGAGGATTTTCTCTCCCCCCTCTCTCCCTCCAGAGGCAAAGAAGTCGTGAACACGCTGGGAGACCCCGGGCAAGGCTGGATCAAGGCCACGTCCCCAGCCCGGCCGGCATCACGCCAAGTGCTGTTAACGATCACCCAACCCAGGGCTGCAGAGAGGCAGAGGGATGGTGTTTATGGAGCCCAGAACTCGCCAGAATGACAGATTTAGGGTATTCTGCACGGAAAGCAGACCCGTTTGATGGTTGCTCCTGTTGCCCGGGAGACACAATGGGCCTCAGCGTTATTTATGCTTTTTTCAATGACCAAGAAGGCACCAGGATGATACGGCTCATTGATTTCCCTAATGAAAACCTTGGTAAACTGTAATGTCGGACCACAAAAGAGTGGTGGATCACACGAGCCAAAGAGGAGCCGGCGTGAACCGCTATTACACGGGGATGGATTGGAACCAGGATGCACGTGGAGCCAGGGAAATAACCCATGTGAAAGAGCCCGTGTTCATCTCCGCCAGTGCCAGGACTCCTGGCATCTCCTGGTGCTTTCCTAAGGGAATCTTTTTTTTTACCATTAAGGGACCAAACTGCAGAAGAACCAGGAGTTCTCATCCCTCCACCTGTTGCTTTGATAAAATGCCTGAAGTACAGGGTGTAGAGACCCCAAATCCCAGAAAACCAAGCTCAGCACCGCAAGGATACAGGGAGAAGGGGTGGGGATGCCAACCCTCTTAAACATCAATAATTGCTATGCCTGAACAATACACACTTTATACATATATTTAAGGAGCCCAGAAGAATAGAGGGGAGGGGTTGGAAAAAACTCCAAATTTTGTCTCCCAAATTATCAGGAAACTGCCTCCTGTGAAGCTGACAGTCAGAAACAAAACAGTGATTACACCCCAAGCCGCTGACGGGAGGGAAGAAATCTGTCAGGCAGCTTTGCCATTAAATATCTAACATGCAAATAGGAGCTGTAGCCTAATGAGGAGCAGGGCAGCTCCAGGAAAGCCACAGCCCAGCTGAGAGATGCTAAAAACAGGTAGAAGGAGCTCAGAAGGTGGGGGAAAACGGGTAACTGGGGGGAGTGGAGAGAATGGGAATGAGAAATCCTGGATAAAGCAGGTGGGGGAAAAGGCAGCTGCTTTTCCTTGGATTTTCCAAGGCTGACACCGGGCTGAGCGCTCAACCAGGACACAAACCACACACCTGGCTGGGCAGGACCCGCTCTCTGCTCACCCCCCCTGCAGAGTGGGGAGGCAGCCCAGGACCCCCCCCAGGTTTGGCAGCAGAGGAGGTGTTTGTCTACCCCTGGCCAGGATGGGATGTGCCAAGGTCTCCATCCCAGGGGATGGGAGGGATGAGGGTGGCAGCAAGCAAAGTGGTAAAGCCTGCTCTCCTGCCAGGAGCCACCCCAAAACACACCGGGATTGTGGGACAGGCAGATGTGGCACATCTGTCGGTGACAGAGACCAGCCCTACCTCAGCAGCGCTGCAGTTCCCAGAGCTATTGCACGAAGTCACCACCACCACCTCCCCAAACCTTCCCAAGGTCACCCCATGGGGAGCCCGTGCAGGTTACAGAGCTGGACACGGCCACCAGAAAACAAAACAATAACACCAAAAAAGAATACCAAAACCAACATCCAAACTCTGCTCACAAGCAGCCCCTGGCTGGCTCGGAGAGGATGCTGATGCAGCTTCACCCCTTGAAGGTGTCAAACAAACCCCATCCCGCAGCACCAGCACCCACAGGAGGTGGGGAGGCAGCGGGGAGGCTGGTGACACCGGGGTTTGTTTAGTCTGAAGGAGAGGAGACCAAGGAAGACGTGATGAAAGTCCTCAAAGGCAAAAAGGGCAGCAGCAGAGGACAGGAATAATCTGTTCTTTGTGTCTGCCGTGGAAAGGACAAGAAATAATGGGCTTAAACTGCAGCAAGGGAGATTTTGACTAGATGGTAAGAAAAACTTTCTAATAATAAGGACTATTAGAGCCCCACGACAGACAGCCCAGGGAGGCAGTGGTATCTCCATCACTGGAGGCTTTTAAGAACGAGGCAGACAAATATCTGTCAGAAATTATCTAGGAATAGTTGATCCTGCCTTGGGGCAGGGGATAAATTAAATTACCTTTTAAGGTCCCTTCCAGCTCTCCTTTTCTGCGATCCCTTGTTAAGCACGTCCCCAAAGGCTGTGTGCCTTTAAGGAGAAAGCATCTCCCTAAGAAAACAAGAGCATCCATCATCAGAAAAGTGCTGTCACTGGCAAAGCTAAAGGGGCCAGGGCAGAGGTGAGGACCCACCAGCCCAGGCAGGGGATTGATTTGCTCAAGGGGGGACCAGTCCCCCCGTGTGATGGGACACAGACGCCCCTCGAAGGTGTCTGGGGGGGACAAACCCTTGGTGAAGGGCAGAAAGGGGGAGAAACCTCAGGGAAAGGACTGATAGATCAACCAAGTATTTTGGGGAGGGAAAACAGTATAACGCAAAATATTGTTGCTCCACCACTCTCTAGCATATTTTGGGAGCATTTTTGGTTCCCACTGGCTTGAGGAACGTCATGGCTGAGCTCAGCTCCAGCTGAATCCCAGGGACATCTAGAGACAGAGAGGAATTCTGTCTGTCTGTCTGTCCCGGGAGATGTACCCACAGGCGGGAAGATGCTGCCTGGAAACTCGTGGGACCCATTTGCAGTTTAGAGCATCGATGGTGCCAACGGTGATGGGCTTTCCCTTCCCTTCCAAAGACCAGCTCTTTCTTTGTGTCAGCTCTTCAGCAGGCACCGAGCAAGCCTGACCCACCTCCCACCTCCCCCAACCCCTATTCCCCACTGAGCTGCTTCTCAGGGGGTACATAACTCCATCCCGGAGCGTTAGCTCATGCAGGGCTGGGGGAAGGGCTATGACCCTCCCCAAGGGGGGGGACACGACACACACGCTCCCCAAAGTGGGGTGGCACGGGATGGATCTGCCTGGGGTCCGGGTTGGCTGTTTGTTTGGGCGTTTCGGAGTGGTTTATGGCCAGGCTGCAGACAGCGGGGCTGCAGTCAACCCCTCTCGCCCAGCTTGGGGTGGGAGGGGGGGATAAAGGGGGAGGGGGGCACCGTGCTGACGTGCTCGGTGCTTTGCCGATGGCGTCAGACAATAAATCTGCAGCCTTCTCTGGGGACAGCTCTCCAGACACAGGGGAGCTTGGGCACAGCTTCCTAGGAGACCTGCTGAGGGGTCTGGAGCCTGGTGAGACACCCTGGGAGGGCAGGGGGGACAGGGATTTACCCCCAGCCCAGCAGCAAGTCCCTGGTAAATCTAGCAAGTGACCACCAACTCCAGTACCCCTCTTGTCCCAGGGCCTCACAGATCCCCTCCTGGGTCTGAAATGGGAGACAAAACCCAGCATTTAGCAGTAACCTCCATTCTGGCCACGGAGGCACATCCCTGCTCTAACAAAAAAGGGCTATGTGGGGTTTTTTTCCCCAGCACCTCCAGCCTCTCTAAGGAGACAGAGATGCCTCAGACCAGGTTGGATTCCAGATCCAGGGCAAAAGACAAACCCACCCGGGACCTTCCTGGGTCTCACCAGCTTCTGCCTTATTCCAGAAACCTGCCAGAGTGGGGATACACATGGACTTACACACAGGGAGCAGCAAGCGCAGACCAAACCGAAGCAGGCAAACACAGGCAGGTGCTTCCACCAACAGCATGTGGACCCTTTGGCACCCACACGCGCCCCCAGGTTGTGGGGCTGCTGCTGCTTCGGTCCCACTGCCTCCAGAGGGTGATGCTGTGAATGAGAATCAGGTGCAGGCAGGGCCATGGGGAAAGGCAGGTACCCGGTCGCTATAGAAACCGGCTGCAGGAGGATGGAGAGGAAGAAGATGGGGTGCAGATCCCCACCAAACGCTGCTTCCTCCAACAGAGGCAGCTTCTCTTGGCTCCAAATCGACAGCCCCCACCAGCCGTGCTGGTTTGGAATCCCACAGCTTGCCAAAACCAGCAATCCCTGCCCAGGGATGGGGAGGAGGCACGAGGGATGGTGCAGACTTTGATGCTCCCAGGGGAGTTATTCAGCCTCCCCGAGCTCTGGGGCTTCACTGCTGAAGCAATAAAAACAATAAAAACTGGCCAGGTGCCTCTGAATACAAATTATGGATGGAGCTGGGTGGATGGCAGGGGGTGGCAGCAATGCCCAGGACAAGCCTTGCATGACTTTGCAGCAAGAAGGGTTAGAGGAGCACCCAACCCGCCAGCCCCAGCCCTTTTCTCCCCAGTTGTACCTTGGGATGCAGCCAGGAGGTGGTCCAGCCCCCTCTGGGGTCCAGAGCAGTTCAGTGAAACTGGGAATGCAATAAACACAGCCCCCAACTCATCCAGAAACGGCACGTTTCACAAACCTGAGGAAAGCTGGGAGCAGGGTTTTAAAGGAGGGAAGGGGACAAGGAATGGGGAAGGGAAGGTGATGGGGTGGGTGGTACCCAACTCCCAGCCCATTGCCCCCCTCCCCTCGGCTCCCCACCTTTGGGTATTGCAGCCCTACACACACCCTGACCTACAAATTAGCTTCTAGACCCATTTGATGCTAAACGGTGTAGGGATACAACAGACTCTGGCAAGACTTCAAATTAAGGCTGCCAATTAATGCTCCTCTTGGGGCTAATTAAATATGACTTTGCATCGTGCTTTTTCCCCTCCCCTAAATACTTTGGCCAACTGTTTCCAGACCCAGTGCAAGGCAGCTGCCTGGGGCAGATGGCAGCAGCCATGGGACCCTCCCTGGTACCTCCACGTCCCCTCACCCTTTGAAGCTCTAACACGGGCTGAAGTGATTTGATTTGGGCATAATCAGTGGGTAAATTGGCCTTGCAGAGATTTCAATCAATGTTCCCTTGAAGTCAAGAGCTCACATATTCCTCCTCCGTTGAGGGAAATGCCTCTAAGGACGTGGACGGTACAAGCAAGGAGATGACGGGGGGGTGATGGGTGGCAGGTCCTCACTGTCTGGGTCAGTGGGTGACACCAGGTCCCTGTGTTACAGGCTGCTGTGACAAGGCAGCAACGCCTGCAGCTTTAACCCTGTCACCAGCCGCATCTCCAGCAACAGCTTTGTCCTCTCCCAAGAGTCTTTCTGCCCCACTTTTGGGGTCTCTGGGAGGCCAAGGGTGCACACACCCCCTACTGCAAGATGGGACCTCAGGGGATTCAGCCCCACAGATTCCCCTCCACGTTCCCTCCTTGCCAGGGAGGGCAAGACTCAGGATATCAGAGAAAAACAAAGCTCAGTGAAAGCAGGGTTGTCCAAACAGCCTTCCTGCTTGCTCCCAGCAAGATGCCAAACGCCGCTGGCAACTCCCAAACCCAAGGAGTTGCAACCCCAGCACTGGGAGAGCGAGCTGTGGGATTTGGGGAGGGTGGAGGGGGGGAGAAGTCGGTAGCCACCAGTGCCTTAAAACATTTTGCAAATAACAAGATGGAAGCTGGCAGAGGAAAGGCTGCATCACCGAGGATGCTCAGCTAGCTGAAAGATGCCCAAAGTTGTGTTTGTTGAAGATATTAGGAGCACACGTGTCTGCAGGCAGCCAAGGACCATCCCCGATTCTGTAGTTACACCTACACAGCCACCCAGCCTCACCCAAAAAGGGAAGGATCCAGGGAAGCAGGAAAATCCCCAGCTAAACACACTCAACACACCCGAGCCCTGCATTGAGCCCAAAACCCAGAGCCATCTGTCCACGTAGAGAGAGGTTTTGGGGGCTCGGTGGGTTTGTTGTCTTTTTTAAAGCACATTTTGATTTCAAAAGCTGAACAGAGCTGCTGCAAAGAGGCAGAGCCAGAAGAGGGGTGTAGGGGTGCTTCCCTGGCTCCTGCGTTCCCCCAAATTCAGCTCGGGGGGGAGGCAGACCTCCAGGCAGGGGCCAGGCATTGGCAGAGGGCAGCATGTGGAAGAAGCCTCCCTGCTCCCAGCCCCGCGGGCAAATAGAGGGCACAGTCCCAGGAGCTATGGCTGGTGGCCAGTGCTAAGTCACAGAGAGAAATTTCAAAAGGGTAGAAGGGGAAAAAAAATAATAATAATATAAACAAAACAAAAAAAAAGGGGAGAGGAAAAAAAAAAAAGAAGAAAGAATGAGAGATGAGAAAACATCTCGGCTGGTACAGCCGGCCTCCGAGCCCCAGGAGAGCATCAGCGACTGGGCTTCTCCTCCCGTTTCCATAGCAACACAATTTGGTGCTCTTTAGAAGAGCTCGCTCCCCCCTCTCCCCCTAGTTAATTTTATTTCGTGTTTTGAAATAAAAGTGGTTGATACGGCTTTTGTCTCAGGAGCCTGATACTGGGGGGGGGAAAAGGGAGAATATCAACAGATCTGGAGGGGCTGCAGAGGGCGATGGGGGACCTGGACCCCCCCACACTTCACCCCCAAATCAGCCATCCTGGAAGAGTGGCTTTGCTGGGTTCATCAAGCGCTCCTGAGCTAAGGCACATCAGGGTGCTGCCTGGGAATTGCGGGGTGGGTGGTGGGCTGGAGGGTGGGTGCCAGCCCCATCACTCACTCCCTGACCTTGGGAATCACCCCAGGACCCCAGTTCCCCCGCTTTGAGCTGGGTCCCACCACCTTCCTTTTGCCCACCCCGTCCCTCCAGGCAGGGCAGCCCCACCTCTGGCTGCACAGACGCAGTGTCACCCCAAAAACACCCAGCCACCACATAATGGGTGTGCAAAGAACTTGGGAGCTGCTCAGGAACCCCGAGTCCTCCCACTCCAAAAACCCTCCCTTTCCCAGATGGGAGCAGGGAAGGGGCTGGGGGACACAGAGCCAGCCTCAACCATCCCTTTCACTTTTACAACAGTATTTCCCACACCAGAAACGCTCCTTGGAGCTGCTCTTCCCCAACACAACAGGGAGAAATAACCCCCTGCACCAGGACAGGGTGGGGGGGACCTGCTGGAGAGCAGCTCTGAGGAGAGAGACCTGGGAGTTCTGGTGGCCAACAGGATGACCACGAGCCAGCAATGGGCCCTGGTGGCCAAGAAGGGCATCCTGGGGGGCATCAAGAAGAGCAGGTGGAGGGAGGTCATCCTGCCCCTCTGCTCTGCCCTGGGAGGCCCCATCTGGAGCACTGGGACCAGTTCTGGGCTCCCCAGTTCAAGAAGGACAGGGAACTGCTGGAGAGGATCCAGCAAATGGCCACAAAAATGATTAAGGGCCTGGAGCATCTCTCCTGTGAGGAGAGAATGAGGGACTTGGGGCTTTTTAGTCTGGAGAAGAGAAGACTGAGGGGGGATCTGCTCAATGCTTACAAATACTCAAAGGGAAGGTGTCAGGAGGATGGGGCTGGTCTTTTCTCAGTGGTGCCCAGGGACAGGACAAGAGGGAAATGGGCACAAATTTGAGTATAAGAAGCTCCACCTAAACATGAGGAGGAACTTCTTCCCTTTGAGGGTGTCAGAGCCCTGGCAGAGGCTGCCCAGAGAGGTGGTGGAGTCTCCTTCTCTGGAGACATTCAAACTCCCCCTGGACACGTTCCTGTGGGACCTGCTCTGGCAGGGGGTTGGATGGGATGATCTCCAGAGGTCCCTTCCAACCCCACATGATTCTATGATTCAGCCCAAGGCTGAGCCTCTCAGCTCCTCCTGAGCATTTGGGCTAATGAACACCAACGCATCTGTTACTTGCTAACAGTAGGGCTGTTTGGGAATGTTTTGATTAAATATTTTTCGTAGAAAAATTCCAACTGGTTGAGCTTGAACTCATTTGCCTCAAACTAATTGGTGCAGCGAAGTTTTCCATTTAACGGAAAAGGACTGAGGAAAAACGTTAAGAGTTTTACTCCCTTTAAACTATAACACATTCTATTTCACAATTTAACTTCTAGGGAAAGAATGTTAAGAGAGATGAAGTCAAAATTTTGAAGTGGTAGGAAGAAACCAAATAGCACTGTGGATTTTCCACTGGGTTTAAATATATATATATATAAATTATATTTTATGTTTATAAAATAAATAAATACAATTTAAAAATATTTTTTCATCCCAACAGAGAATAGGAAAACACTTTAAAATCTCCATCCTTGTAGCAAAAAAGCTGCTCACCTCCAAAAAGCCCATTGGTAATGAGCAGCCAGGGCAGGTCCCAGCTGGACCCCAACCTCAAGGCTCATCTCAACCACAGAACAAGGTCCAGGAGCAACTTCCCAGCCCTTTCCCCAGCTCCAGGGCAGGAGGGAGACCTTCCCTCTGCAGCAGCCGTGACTCCTGCTCTGCCACCACCACCCTTGTGCCAGAGGACACAGCCACCACCTCCCTTGGGACCAAAACCCCCTGATTCCCCCATCCCCAGCTCCATGAGCCCATGCGTTGCCCTGGGCGGGGAGAAGAAAGCAGGATCCTGCTCAGCCCCTCTCGTTACTACACCAACACCTCCCAGCCAAAGCACAAATTGAACCCAAAAAAACCCAACCCATTTCTGGGCAAAAAAAAACCCCTACCTGTGCGGGCAGACCCTGCGGCAGCACTGTCTCCACTCGCCGGGCAGATATTGCCACCCTGTGGGCAGGGCTCGCAAGCACCAGCTGCAGGGAAAACCCTAAAAGCTCTTAATTAGGTTCCTCCCATACTCAAAAATTGCCTCCCCCCGCCCCATGGGATGGATGACCCCCCCCCACCACCACCGGGAGGGTTTTACGGTGCAACCCCTGCTGAGAGCAAGGCTGGTGCTGTGAGAGCATCATCACAGCCCATAGTTTGTGGTCCCCATGGGTTGGTGGCTGCTCCAAAAGAAGCCATGGGGGAGGAAATAAGCCCATTACCCCATTAGCAGCCGGATTAATTGCCCTGTGGGAGGGGCTCAGCCCCCCTGGGAAAGGGTTGGCGGGTGGGAAGGGCAGCGACCAAACTGGGAGCTCCAGTGACTGAAGGGGACGGAGGGTAAAGTGGAAAATAAAGCTGTGCTCGAGGTCACGCAGAAGGGATGGAGGGGCATCTCTGTCCCCCCCCCACACCCCCCTGAGGGGCTCCCCCTGCTGCCTACCCCCTCCCAGAGACCCCCCAGTGACCGCCCTCACCTCCACTTGCCAGGGACGCTGTTTCACCCGTGCCCACAGGGACACCACAAGTGCGTGGTTTTGGGACCCGGGTGGGCCACAACAGGGGATGTTTTTACATCAATGGGGGGCCTGCTGAAAGCACCCTGTGGGTCTGGGTGCTCATGACCTGCTGGTAGGTAGCACCCCGGGAAGGAGATGGGTGTCTTTGGGTCAGAAACCCAGAGAAACAAGGAGTAAAAGTCAACTCAGGCATCGGGGGGGGTGTGTAGGGGGGTGGCTCACACTTGGATTCCTTCACCTCCAGGATTGCTGCAGGGGGTGGATCAATTTGGAAAGGAAAGGCTCTGGGGGACCCTCTTCCCTCCCCCGGGGAAGTTTTTCTGACCAAAAAACATGGCAAAGGGTGAGGGATAGATGTTGGAGGGTTGGAGCTGCCACGGCGAGCGCCGGCCACGGTCCCTCCCGGCTCACAGCTGAGCACCACGGGGCTGCTGCAAATCAGCACAAAATCAGCATATAAACACAAACCAGCTTCTTGGAGCCCAGGAGAAGCCCAGCCTCCCGAGGACACCTCCCTGCTAACGCTTCCAGCAATAAATTCAACGGCAGCTTCTTCCGAGCGGGCTCTTGGAAGGCGTTTGACCCAACTCCAGTCAATCTAACATCGTTCCGCTGCAGTTAATGTCACTGTGAAAGTGCTTTTATAGCTGAAACGCTGCTGTACTTAATGTAAACACCGAGGTTATGAGGATTCTTGCATCGACACGGGGAGGTTGCACTGATTAGCTTAAATCACTGTCATGTGGTATTAGTTAAAAGGATGTAAAAAGCAGCGTCTGAGGCCCTTGTCTGCACCGCAGAGCGGGGCTCGTCGGGGAGGAAGGAGGCCACGGGGCTCCTGCCACCACTGTGCCCTCGGGGACCCGGGGGTAGGTGCATGTAAGGTGATAAGGTGGGGGGATCCATGGGGACAGGGATGGTTTTGTTGTGACATTGATAAGGAGCACACAGAGAGAAGCACTAGGACCCCCCAGAACTCCTGTACGGGGACCCTGTGAGCTCCAGCCCAGCAACAGACCCCCCACCACCACGCTGGAGAGGTCCCATGGGTGATGCTGGCAGGTTCTGTAGAGCATCCTGGATGGATCCTCATCCTGCAGAACATCCCAGTGGGATCCCCAGCCCACAGAACATCCCAGTTGGATCTCCATCCTGCAGAATATCCAGGCCAGATCCTCATCCTGCAGCACAGGGGGTCCCCCCAGTCACCCCACATGGAAGATGTGGAAGGGATGTGGTATCTCTCCAGGTGTGTCCAAGGTCACCAAGAAAAGCCATTGCACAAGCAGGGTGTCCCAGAACTGTGGCCACCCCCCTGAGGGACCAGTGGCCTGTTCCTCCACCCAGGGAATGTTTGAGATGGAAGGAAAGGTCCTCCAGCACAGACAGGGTCTTTGGGCCCCTCAGCAGGTGAGGGGTGATGGGAAATAAGCACTTGGTGAAATTTTTGGGTGGATGTGGATGGAGACGGGACCAGAGGAGCTGCAGGAATGGTCTCCAGTAGGACACTGGGCTGCAACTGGAGGTGGTTGCACTTTACTGGTGGGTCCGTGCCCAGCCAGGCCCCCTTCAAGGGTGGTGGAGCAGGGTGGGAGCACTGGGAACCCTCCCTCCCCTCAAAAATAACCCCCCCCCAGATTGTATCCCCACCCTCACTGCAAACATCCTCTGGCCCCTCCGCCTGCCGGCCCCCCCAGTGTGTGTGTCCCCCCCGACCAGGGCATCACCCCAGCCCCCACCTTCACCGTGTCCCCTGGGAAAACGCAGCCACGTCCTTCCACAGCTGGGGCTGGGGAATTATATATATTTTTATTATGTATATTTTTTTTTTAAAAAAACATTTATAAAGATCTCATTGTTGAAAGGAAAAATGGGATCTCCTTTCCTTTTACCTTCCAGGGCAGCCCTCACCCCTCTCCCCTCCTACAAAAACACACAGGAAAGGGGTTTCTTTTCTGCTTGATTAGATTCAAAGGGATCTTTGTCTGGGGGTAGGTAGAGAAAAGCCCTCCCCCACCTCCCTTTTTGACCCTCAAGACTCTGTCTGGTTTTGTTTTAAACCAAGAGAGACAGAGCTACACCCTTGGGATGTTATAAATATATATACGGGGAGGATGGGGGCAAGGGGGGGTGGGAGGGGGTGGCGTCACTCGATTTTCCTGGATGGCAGCTCCAATCCGGCCAACCCTGCATTTCTCCCCCCCCCAGCACAAGCTGGGGTTCACCTCCAGATGCACAGGGGGGGTTCCCAGAAGCAGCCCCCCCCCAAAGCCTCCTCTCCTCCAGTTGCCATGTTATTTCATTATTCCTAAAGACTCCTCCGGAAGAAAAGAGTGGGATCAGCGACCCCTTGCTCTGGGGGGTGGAGGGGGGGGAACAGGAGGGTCCTGCAGCCTCTTTCCCAGGGGAGATGCTCCCCCCACGGCCTCGGTACCCCCTTGCACGGCCCAAAGGAGATTAGGGGTGTCTGTGACAGCACATCGAATTATCCACACACACACGTGCTCTGTGCGAGTCCACGGAGGCAAACACCCACAAAACACCCCAAAACAGCCACACACGTTGCCACCTACAAAAACTTTGTGATGCTTAAAGAAAAAGTACCTCTTTTTTTTTTTCCCCTGCCTAGATTTTTCTCACATTTCCAAAGAAATAATAAAAAAAAAAAATATTTAAAAAATCTATTTTGAAAACCACATATCTCTCCTTATCTTTACCAACACTTAATTTCAAGGAGGGGGTGTTCAATTTTGACAAGGACTCTAAACATGTTAATATTTGAAGAAGTATGACATTAATTATTCAGGTGTTAGCAGGCACGCTGACAGCACAGCCCAAACGATTTTCTGTCACAAACTGCTATTAAAAGGTTGTTGGGTTTGGGGTTTTCTTTTTTTTCCTTTCTTCTCCACGGAAGTATTTCACAAAGTCTCGGTACCAGCCTCTCTCCCGCCAGAGTAAGTGCTGAAATTATGGTTATAATTGGAGGAGCAGGAAGGATTAATAATGAAAATGGTGGGAGCCCGAGCGCGCAACAGACACGGATTTCTCCTCCCATCACCTGATGAAAAACTAAACGTACAATATTGCATTGAAAGCACCCTTTTGGGGTCCTGACCTGCACCCCAGGGACCCTCATCTCAACCCACACCTCATGTGCTCACACCCCAACCTGCACCCTGGGGACCCTCATCCTGACCTGCACCCCATGTTCTCAATCCCCAGCTGTGCACCCCAACCTGCACCTCAGGGACCCTCATCCCAACCCACACCCCACATTCTCACACCCCAGCCATGCACCCCAAGCTGCACCCCAGGGTGCTGCACCCCGGAGACCCTCATCCTGACCCGCACCCTATGTGTTTGCATCCCAGCTGTGCACCCCAACCTGTCCCTCAGGGTCCTGCACCCCAGGAACCTACACCCCATGTGCTCACACCCCAGCTCTGCACCTGGGGGTCACATCCAACTATGCCCCACACCCTGCACCCCACCAAGCCCCCCCACCCCATACCCCTGGCAGGAGAGGACATTTTTGGGCAGCCCATTACCAACAGAGGGGGTTCTCCCCTGCCCCCCAGGGCAGCACAGCTGGATGGTCCACAGTTGGGGAGGGAACACAGCTGGGGGTGGGGGGACACCACTGCTGGTCCCACCCTGGGTTCACAGAGTGCAGACTGACAAGATTTTTGGGTGAAATAGGGAAAGCTGACACCCAGGGAGCCCCATTCCAGCTGGGCCACAGCCACTGGAGGGGGGTCGGGGGTGGCAGCCAGGTGACACCCCCTCTTCCACCTGGCCCAGGGCCCCCCCGAGGATGCTGCCTCCTTCCCCAGCTCACTCAGAGCCGTTCTCTCTTTTCAGGCCTCAAAAAAAGGGAAATAAAGAAGGAAATCGGGTGTCATGATATCAATCTGCCCCTTTGCCTCACAGTTGTCCCCACCTGGACCCTGTCCCCTCAGGATGGGTGACGGGTGCCCACCAGCCACCACCATGTGCCACATGGTGTCCCTGGGTCGATCTGGGGGTGCAGGAAGCTCTCATGTATGAGTATTTCCCCTGGGGCACCTTTCAGGAGAAGAAATCCCACCTGGATAAAAGCAGAGAAAAACGGGAATTAGCAGGGGAAAAAAAAACCTTCCAAAACCTTCCTGCTCCCCCCAGGCCCACCCTGCCCCATCCCAGGTTATTCAATTCCACGTGTTTTTATGGATTTCTGCTGTTGGGAAGCCCCAACAGGGAGAGCAGCAACAGAGGAGACGAATCCCCGACCCCCACAACTCAAAATAACCCCATTTCCCAGGAAATCCCCTCGGCTCAGGGGTTTCCAGCCTGGAAGCAGCTGGTGGGGGGCTGGGGAGGGGAGATGGCAGCACCCCACATCTTGGGCCACGCCAGGACCTGCCCCCTGGGGATTTCAAGGGACAAGTTGGTCCCACTTCAAAAAATCCGAAATCCTTCTCCCAAAATCCAGGCCTCGGCTCCTTTGGAGTCACCTTTCCCCCGTGTTACCGATGTCTCTTTTTATGCAGCACTGGGAAAAGTTAACTCCAGCAGCTGCAAAGGAGATGCTGGGAACATATAAAGTGAGTTAGAGCTAAAAATATACAATTCTAAACCTAACAGAGGTGGGGTTGTTGTTTCTCTTCCACCCCCCCCTCCCTCCCCTCCCCAAACTCACCTCAGATGAGAAGCTGAAGGATGGTCGGAAAATAATCCCACTCTTAGACCTTTGTGGGGAGCCCAGGAGGGTTTTTCATGGTGGTGGAAACCATGGAGGGTGGAAGGGGGGGTCTCCACATCGCTCTGGACCCCGCTCATTGCTCCAAGGGGGGAAAGGGGGGGGGATTTCAGAGCACCCCCCGATGGGTCACCGCTTTTTTATGATGTGCCACTTCCACAGAGGATCCAAAGGGGTAAGGGGGGGTAAGGGGGTTAACCACGCTAACGAATGCTTAATTACAAGCAGTCACTTGGGTGGTTGCTGGTATTTCCAGCTGGATGGGCCCAGAGTGTAAAACTGGAGGGAAAAAAAAACAGAATTTAAGGTAAACACCCCAAGAGTGTGGGGTCCCAGCCTGCAGAGGGGAGGGATCCTCCCAGGGAGGGGGAGCAGACCCTGAAGGGACCCAATTGGGGTGAAACGGAGGTAAAATGGGTCAGAGGGGCCCATACTGCTGTGTGTGACCCACACACATTCTGGGACACCCCCCCCCCAAACCCCTCCTGGGGGAGCAGCCCCTGAGGGGAGACACACACACACACCCTGGGGGTCACCCCAGCGCTTCGGGCACCCCCTTTCCCCACAAACCCAGCCTGGAGCCAGACGGGGGGGGGAACCATCCCGAAGTTGGGATTTAACGGCACTTTTCTGCCCCCCCGTCCCGGGTCCGGGAAGGGGCGAGCACCGGAGCCGCGCACTAGCCCCAGGAAGTTGCGGGGGGGGGGTCAGCCCCAGGGGGAACGCGGCCGGATCCGGCCCCAATTTTCTGACAAAGGACAGGCGAAATCCTCCCCCGGTTTTGGGAGGGGGGGCTGGGGGAGGATGAGCAGAGTTTCCCATATGGCCTCATTTAGGGTAATTTCTTTCAATTGCTAAACCTCCACCTATGGAGCCCGTAGATTTATATGGAACAGCTGAAGGAGCCTCCAAAGCGTTTTGGGGGCCGGCTCCCACCTTCCAAAAATTTCTTTTTTAAAATTGTTTTTAAAGAAGAAAACTCTTTTTTTGTTTTCTTTTTCTTTTTTTATTTTTTCCTTTTTTTTTTTTATTTTTTTTTTTTAAGAGGCAGATATTGATAACAGGGGAGTCCGAAGGAGCCTCATAACTCACAGTAAACCCTTGTCCATTCTCTTCTATTGACTACATGTAAACACGGTAAATGAAAGGCCTTTAGTGACACTTAATCCCTCACCCCCCTCCCCGCCTTCATCCCCCCCCTCAGCTCCCTCCCTGCCCCCAGCCCAGCCTGCCCTGGGAGGGGGTTACGCTGCTTTTTTCCCTTTTTTTTTTTTTCCTTTTTCTCACAGCTTGAGCCCCTCCCCTGCTATCTAATTTATCATTAACACCCTGACACTAAACTAAATAAATGACAGCGGCTTCCCCCCCTGTCCCCCCCCGCCCCCAACACCTTACTCCGGGGCTGCAAATTCCCCCCTCCCTTCCCAAACAA
Organism: Scolopax mira; assembly: GCA_004320125.1. Taxonomy (NCBI): domain Eukaryota; kingdom Metazoa; phylum Chordata; class Aves; order Charadriiformes; family Scolopacidae; genus Scolopax; species Scolopax mira. The sequence continues at coordinate 35,514 of BJBW01006353.1, read as the reverse complement.
CTTTCTTTTACCCCTCAAATCTACGGGCTTGATGGGATGGGGGGGGGGGGGGGGGGGGGGNNGGGAGGGGGGGGGGGGGGGGGGGGCTGTGAACCCCCTCCCCCCGGCAAATCCCGTGCTGGTCCCTGCAGATAATTAACGTCATTATTAAATTACCTTCTTTAAAAGATAATAATAATAATAGCGGGGTCATTTGGCTGCGATTAGCCCCGGTGGGCTCTCGCCGGGGTTGCTGCCTCCTGCTCCGGCTGCTCCCAGGCTTTGCCTTTCAAAATTTTAAATGTTTTTAAAGGGGGGGTGGGGGTGTCGGTGTCGTTTGGACTCGGATTCCTTCCCTCCCTGTCAGAAAGAAGGGGGGGGGTGTGTAAAAAAGCTGCAAATAGGTTTCAAGCGCCGCGTGCCCCATTTGCAAATCGATATTCTCGTGGAATTTGGATTTCAGTGATTTTTAAAGGCAGAGGGGTTTTTGGGTTTGGTTGGGTTGGGTTTTTTTGTTTTTTTTTACCTGGCCTCCTGCAGAAGCGAGGCCATCAGATGATTTTGTGGCAAATCGAATAATACCTAGTTATTAATCACAGCTAATGAGGTCCTGGCTAAGGGGGGGTTTCGTCTCCCTTTCCAGTTTTCTCGGTTTGGAGAGAAAATCTTTCTGGCGGTGAAAGAGCCGGGGGAAAAAAAAAATGCTTCCCGGGTCAGAATCTCCATCTTCCCAACTCACAGCCCAAATAATGGACTTTAGGCCCTTTTTGGAAGAATAAAAATAATAAAATGAAGACCCACTTTTAGACTTGGGGTCGTTTGTTCCCACCTACGTCGGTTTTGTGCTTGGATCTGGCTCTCCCGAGGCTGCTCCGCTGGGATCTCCCGGTCTTCGGCCCTTTTCCTCTGGCAGAGATTTAAAAATATTCCTGAAGTGCTCCTTCCCTGGGGGGCAGCGACCCCCGAGGCCCCCAAAATAGAAACGCGTGTTGGGGGAAGGGGCTCCAGCCCACAAACTGGAGGGAAGGAGGGAGCGATTTGGGATTAAACGCCGAGGGAAAAGGTTGTGTTTGGGCGAAATTTGTCCCCGGGAACACCCGCAGCCACACGCGTGACGCCCTGCGGGGGTGAGGCCGCGGCCACAAACACGTGGGGACCCGCTCGCACACGCAAACACGCGGGGAGCGGGCGTCCCGCACGTCCCACGCGTGTGCCAGGCCCCCGGAGGAGCGGGCTCCCCCAAAGCACCTCAATAAACACGCATGGCCAGATGTGCAAGGCCACAGCTGTGCGGGGACAGGCGGCAGGGGTTGATGCACCCAAACCACACGCACAACCTCCGTGGGTGCACACGCACGCACATCCTGGGTGCACAAATGCACGACACACGCCCCCCCGCAAAGCGATCCCCCCCCTCCCCGCAGCACCCACACCTCCCTCACACGTGGGTGCACACCAGCCAACACACCCCCTCCCCAGCACGCACCCACCAAAAAAAAAAGGGGGGAGGGGGGAGCTGAATATCAGCCAGTTCTGTAAAAAATTAAAACAAACAAAAAAAAAGATAAGGAAAAGAAAAAAAAAAGTATTTATTTCTCAGCCTAGATTCCATATTGCACGCAGGAATTAACACTTTCATCGTCATATACTTACAACAACTTCAAATAAATAAAGAGATACAGTAAATCTAAACAGAAAACCCAATACACGGCTGGAAAAGGCTTCTTTTTTTTCTCCCCTGGGTGGTTATTTTTAAATGCACGTTTTGGGCCGGGGCGTGAGGAAAAGGCAACATCGGCCGCTGGATGTGCCCAGCCCGGGGAAATAATTCCCCTCCCCACCCACAGCACACACACACCCCCACACACCCCCCCGAAAATAAATTATCCCTGGGCAGAAGCATCCCTGGATGCGGGGGTCCAGCAGAGAAACACCCATGAAAGACCGACATTTTGAAACCCATTCCCTGGCTGGGATTTTTTTTAATCCAGCAAACGCAAAGAGAGAGAGCAAAGAGAGAGAGCAAAGGTCCCTGAACCCCCCCCCAGCCCCAAAATAAACCCTTACAGACCGTGATTACGAAGCACCACACCGTATCCAAGCTGAGATTTTTTTTTTTCCTGAGTCTAAAGCTGGCTGCATTTTTTAAAGCAGCTCCCTTTCATAAAAGTTTTCTTTATTTTCTTTTATTTATTTTTTTTACAAGATACTTGCAGTTTTCTCCTACCTAGACAAACGTTTTATGGAAGAAAAAAAAAATAATAATCAGTTTTTGCTTCTTTTGCACCCGTTTGGAAATAAAGCAATGGCACTAAAGTCATTATAAAGGTGCCTTTTTATCTTTTATCCCGTCCTGGCGATGCGAGTTGATTTTTTTTGCTCAAAAACCAGAACTAGTTTGTGTCGCTCCATCTCCCCCCTCCCGGCTCGTTGTGTCCCGCAGAGGTACCGCTTCTTCCCAACCTACCGCTTGGGATTGCTCATTTATTTTATTTTATTTTTTTTAAGTCCAAAACAGGCTATTTCAGATAATAGTTTGGGGTTTCTTTCTTTCTTTTTTTATTTCTTTTTGGGTTTTTTTTCCGATTTACTTTTGATGCGTCGCCACCCCCCTCCCCAGTCTCCTACTGGGGGATTGCTAAGAAGATTATTTTCTTTTCTTTCTTTTTTTTTTTTTTTTTTTTTTTTTTACCGGATCGCTTAATTTCCTCGAAACGTGTTTAAAAACAAATGGAGAGGGATTATTATTTATTATTATTATTATTGTTTGCTGTGAAGGGGATGGTTCTGCTGCTTGAGGAGCCGTTCCAGGTGTGTTCGCGTGGAAAGTTTTGAGGTATTTTTGTGTTGAATTCACAGCCCTGCTGCACCCCCCATACCCCCCCCCCCGTGCTTTATATACAAATATCTCCCCCCTGCACACGCGGGGACGTGCGTGTGCGAGCGGATAAATATGTGCGGGCACAAAGTCCGCGTGTGGGCACGCACAAGCCTGGATTTCCGCCCACCCGCACGTAACAAACGCACATCTAGAGAGATATATACACAGAGATAAATAGCCGCGGACCCGCACCCGCGGGGGTGCCCGCTCACCCCACGCACGCACGTTCCGAGGTGATTATATCCCTTAAAAACAATATTCCTGAGTTATTTGGCTGTTCCTGCCCGCGGCAGACGGAGCTGCGGAGTCTGGGGGTTACTGTAGTTTTTTTAATATATATATATATTTATTTTTTTTTCTTTTTTTTTTTTGTTTTTTAAGCATTTATTCCCAACGCCGATCTCGGGGGGATTTTCTGCCCGATCTCCGCGGGCGCGGAGCGGGGCCGCTCGCTTTGTGCGGCCGGGGCTCCCTCCCTCCCCCCGCTCCGTCCCACCCACCCCGCAATTTATTTTTTAAAAAAAAAAAAATTTTCCTAGAAAATACATTTTTAACCCCATGTGGATTTGGGGAAAAGGGGGGAAAAGAGCGAATCATCGTGCTCTGTAATTACACGGAAAAGGGGGCGCGTTCCCCCCTTTCCCCCCCCCCCCCCACGTGTCCCAAGCCCTTTCCCGAGGCGGGGGGGAAAGTCGCGTGAAGCAGGGGGGGTTTTCTGGGGGGACATGCGGGGCAGAAACACACGTATCTCCCCACCCGCCCTCCCCAGTTTGCTTAATTCCTGTGTGCGCGCCCCGAGAGAGAGCGATGCGGAGGCAAACTCCCCAAAATCGAGTTTTCTCGCAGGATTTGGGGTTGGGTTGGTGAGGTTTGGTTTTGGGGTGGGTTTTTTTTTTTTGGTAACCGTCCAGGGCTACGGGTATAAAACCTGAATATTTCTGGGACAGAAGAAATTCCTCTCTTTCGCTCAGCGCGGGAGGAACGGGAGGTGGGGGAAGTAAATAACAGGGAAAAAAAAAAAAAAAGAAGAAAAAAAAAAAGAAAGAAAGAAGGCAGTTAACCAAAAAACCCGCTAAAAACCCAAGGAAAACAAACATTGCTTTTAGCAACAATTCACCACCTCCAAGAAAAACAGCGCTTAAGAGATACAAAATGCGCTTGACCTTAAAAATGCCTTTTTTTCCCCTTTCTTTTCCTTTTTTTTTTTTTTTAAACCAACTGATGGAATTAAAGCAAATGAAAGAAAAATAAAAACGGGCCGCGCAAGATCTGAATATTTTCTTTTCAATTCTGCCACGATTCCCCTTTCCCTCGCCTTTGCCTTTCCACGGGAAGCAAAAGACACCGTGAAGGGAATTCTTTTTTTTGGGGGGGAGCTAATTTTTTTGAAGGATCGAGGGAGGAAAAATAGAATTCCCCAAGCGGGCACTGCGCGATCCCCGGCCGCGGAGATTTTCAGTTGCAAAGCAGAGGAAGAAAAAGAAACACCATCCCCCAAAAAAATATAAAAGAAAAAAAAAACAACCCCAAAAAAACACCCAAATCAGCTTTGATTTGCCCAACGTTTTCAAACCAGAGCAGACTTCAGAGAGCCCGTCGGGCTTTTGATGCCAAAGCGGGGTGGAAATCACATCAGAAATAGTCAAAAGAGCCAGTTACAAAGCCACTGGTTTGCAAGAAAAGTTAAACTGGGATATGATTTCCTCTGCAGAGGAGAGAGACATTCCCCCCGCATTCCTCCCCGCATTCCTCTCCGGAGCTCGGGAGAGATCAAATTGTCCATCTGTACCCTATTGCTAATGCTCCTGGATCCTATTTCTTGTGCCCGTAAAGCTTTTTACAGGCCTGCTACCTTTAGGCGATGGGAGTTAGGGTTATTATCCAGCAAACAACTCACTTTTTTTTTTCCTTCTCTTTTTCTTTTTTTTTTCCCTTTCTTTTTTTTTTTTAATACACATGCAGCAGTTTCAAATAACTTCCTCTCAAAGCCTCCTGTTTTCTTTTAGCAAACACAGAATTTCCTGGGCTTTTTTTTTTTTTTTTAAAGCTGGTGTTTTCTTCCTGTCTCTTTAAGTAGACAGAAAACATGACATCGCTATTAATATAGTTATTTTGGAAGAGCTGCTCCCAATTTCGCCGGGATTTGAGTCGGCCCGGGAAGGAGTGTTTCTGCTGCCCGACAGCATTATTTCTCTCTGCGTGGGATTATTATTAGTTTAATCCAATGTATTTATAAAGGAAAGGGAAGAAATTAGATCTATTCTTTCCTCGGTTTTTTTGGTATATGGTGGGAGGAGGGGGGGGGGGGGGATAAGGGGGGGGCGGGGCGAGCTCTGCCTCTTCGCTTCATCCCAAATTCCTTTGCTGGGAATAACCCATCGCCTTTGGCAGCGGGGAGAGAAGGGGGGCGAGGGGGGCGTCCGTCCCCCCACCACCACACACCCCCCACCACACCCGCGGGGGGGGGTCGTCCCTTAAAACTCCTCGCGAAACCAACGTCGGACCCTGACCCACAGACGGGCCAAAAAAATACACACACACACCCCCCAGGCCGGAGTGGGGAAACACCCCCTGGCCTATGTTCTCCCCCTCGCCCCCCCCCAGCCGAAACCCTGCACACGCTCACTCGTACTCCCCCCCTCCCCGAAACGCTCCCGCACCCCCCGGCCCCCGCACGGCTCCTCCGGGCATCCCCCCCGCCCCGGCCAGGGAACCTCAGGGCTCGGCAGGAGGGGGCTGCTCCCCCTTCACCCTGCCTCCCCCCTTCTCGGGGTACCCCTGCCGCTTCCCCCCCCAACCCCGGGCCCCCCCCCACACCACCCCCCCCCGCCCCCGCAGCTCTCATCTGTTGCGTGTAAACCTTTCCTCCGGGCCGTCCGCTGTCCTTAGAGATCCTCCAAGCTATAGCCCCGGAATTTGAGGCTGGGGGGCACGGGGATGGCGTTGCCCCCCAGGTGCCAGCTCCACAGGGGGTGAGTTTTGGAGAGGGCCCAAGAGTTTTTGACCCCCAGGGAAGAGGCGGGACGCAGGTCCCCATCTTCCCCCACCACCAGGGAGGGGATACAGGGGAAGTTGCCCATGAGGCTGAAGGAATTCCGAGGCGGGGTCGGCCCGAGGCGTTTGCAAGGAGCGTTTCCCTTTTTGGCATTCCTCCTCCGAGTCTTTTGGGGCCTCCTTTTCGAGGAGCCCTCTCGCCTTTCTGCCTCAGCGCCCCCGGCCAGGCGTCTGCGCTTGGCATTCCTTTCCGAGCCATTGCCCTTCAAAGCTTTGTTGGCCGGGGCGCCGGGGCTCTCCGCTCCTTTGGACCCGGGGGGTTGGAGCTCGGCGCTTTTCCCGGCCCCCTCCGTCCTCCCGCCGAGCCGCAAACTTTTCCCGTCCAGGTTGAAACCTTTGGCGTAACACCACAGCTTGGAGCGCCGGATCAGCCGGTCAAAGTGCTCCCGTCGGGCTTCCCCCGCCTCCCCCGGGGGGACGGGCCCGGGGCTCCCCGCCACCTCCGGCACCGGGAGTTGCGGGTGGGGGGAGCCCGGGGCCGGCTCTTGGGCGGGCGCCGGCCCGGTTAAAGCCCCGCACGGTCCCTCCGCCCGCTCACCGGGGCCTAACGAGGCTCTATTGTTCGAGGCATCTTTGTGCAAATCCTTCCCTTTGGCGCAGGGCTCCGCGTCCCCAAAGCCTCCCTCCTTTTGTTGCGGATCCCCCCCAGGGGTGCCGCTCGGGGAGGGAGGGGGGGAGGAGGAGGAGGAAGAGGAGGAGGAGGAGGCGAAGAAGGAGGAGGAGGAGGAGGAGGAGGAAGGGGAGGCCTCCTGCTTTGCGTACAGCTCCGGCAGCGGCCGAGCCCCTGAGCCCGGGGCTGGAACCGGGCTCAAACTTTCCAAAGTTGACGCTCGCAAAGTCCTGGCCCAAAGGTGCTGCGAGAGGAAGAGGAGGTCGGGGTCGGGGCGCAGGGCTTTGCCCGCGACGGGGGGGGCCTCGGCGGGGCGCTCCTCGCCCAAAAGGGGCTCCCGGGGGGGCTGCGGCTGGAAGCGGGGCAGAGCCGCCTGCCTGTACCGGGTGCTCTGCACCGAATCCCCGCTGCACAGCGAGCTGCTCTCCGACTCCGAGGAGCTGCCTTCCTCGCTGCTGCACGAGGTGTCCCCTTCCTCCTCCTCTTCCTCCTCCTCCTCCTCCTCCGACGAGTCGCTGGAGGTGGCGGGGCTGGACCCCCCGAAGTCCAGGCTGGAGTCCGAGTCGCTGGAGTAGCCGGCGGAGGTGCCCTGGCGTTTGGAACCGGGGAAAACGGAGGAACGGCCTTTCCTGGGGGCGGCGGGGCCCTTCTCCCCCGGGAAGAGCCCCTTGGCGCAGCAGGGACCCCGCTTACGCCGGCCCGGGGGGGCGAGCGCGGCCGCCTGCGCGGCGGGATGCGCGGCCGCGGGGTGCAGCAGCCCCAGGTCGCGGGGGTACCCGGCCAGGACCCCGGCGGCGAAAAGCCCCCCCTCGCCCCTTCCCCCCAACCCGCAGCCCCTCCGGCCCCGGGGGGGTTTCTGGAAGGCCGGGAAGGGCCGGTGGAAGGGCTGGGGGAGCAGCGCGGCCGGGGGCGAGCGCGCCTTGGGGAAAGCGGGGGGCAGTTTGGGGCGGGGGGGGGGGAGGGGAGCGGCGGGGAGGCAGCACCCCCCGGGCCGGCAGGGAGGCAGGAGCTGGGGCCGGGGGCAGGGGAAGAGCTCCCCCGGGGCCGGCAGGAGCAGCTGCTCCCTCCTCTTGCTCTTCCTCTTCCTCTTCCTCCTGCGGGGGCCGAGGCTCTTGCAGGAGGTGCAAAGAGCCTCCAGGTCCGCCTTGGAGATGAGGGAGCATTTCACCGCCCGGGTGGGCACGGAGTTGATGGCTTTGAGGGTCCGGAGCTCTTGGAGATCGCAGCGGCGGCTCTTGATCTTTAAGGTTTCCATTTTCTTGCTGATGGTGGTCCTGGGGATATCCTTAAACAGGTCGCTGAGGACCTGGGCCAAAGCAAACATCTGGGTGCCATTGATCTGTAAGTATCCCAAGTTTATCCCTTCGATTTCTTGGTAGCCAGCATGAAAATCCCCCGGCCTGGCTTCCCCATTGTAATCCATGGTGGCCGGAACAATTCCGAAGGTCCCTTCGCAGGTCAGGAACATTTTGCAAAGAGCATTTACTTTGTCTCTTTCAAAGGGGGCATTGAAAATAAGGACATATTTGTTTCCACTCCCTGATCACACACATCCCTACCCCTCCGGAGAGGTGGGGGAAGGCGGGGGGGGGGGGGGAAGAAGGGGAGGGGAAGGAAAAAAAAAAAAAAAAGAAAAAAAAGAAAAAAAGAAAAAAAAAAAAAAAGGCAGTCGATCTCCCTTTCAAACGCTCCAGTCAAGGGTTTGCAACATCTTCCAAACACCCAGTTCCTCCGCCTGTACCGGGGGGGTCCACTCCTCGTCTGCCCCCTCCCCAGCGGAAAAAAAAAAAAAAAGAAAGAAAAATAAAGAAGTCAAACATCTTGCATCCTCCGGACTCGCCCCCTCCCCACATACACAATCCGGCCAGCGCCCCCCCCTCCGCGGCCGCTCACCCCACTTTCCACTTCAAAAATAATATCTTTCTTTTTTTTTCTTCTTTTTTTTTAGGGGGGGAGAATCAACAAGCACAGCCCCCCCCCTTTGCTGTGCAAAGCCATTGAGATGCTTAAACAAACAAAGCTACGGAGGAAAAGGCGGGGGGGGAAGGAAAAATGTTAGCGGAGAAGTGGGGAGGGGGGGGAAAAGGGGGGGTGTCCGGGAGGCGGGGGGAGCCCCGGGGCTCCGTGCGGCTCCCACCTTCCCCGGGCTCCGCACTCGCGGCCCCGCCGCCGCGGAGGGTATATTCTAGGGAACACCCCACCGAGCCCTCCCCGCCACCCGCCAGCTGATTGGGCACCGCGGGCCCGTGATGTCACAAAACCCCAACATTTCACACGCACACCCCCGCGCAAAAACCTCATAAACCCCCGGGGCGGACCGCGCAGCAACCGCGCAGCTCCGCTCCCGGGCGTGCCCGCGGCTCCACCGCCCCAGCGCAACACAATGGAGGCAGCCGGAGGGCTTTTCTGGCCTTTTTTTTTTTTTTCCCTTAAAAATAAAAATTAAAAATTTCCAAAATTAGGCTGTATTTTCAAAGGTGGGGGTAGCGCGGGCGCCTCCGCTTTGTTTCCGCAGTTTACCTTTTTTTTTTTTTAAAAAAAAATTATTAATTTTTTTCACGTAGGGTTGTTTTAAGAGAGGTCGCTGCGCCTTCCCAAATCCGCCCGGATTCCTCTGGGATGGGTGTGTGGACGTATAGATTTAATAAAGCGTGAACGATATTACTCTAAGCGAGTTGTTGGAAACGATTGGACTCCGCAACAATTCATCCTTCAGCCCGGAGTGGAATGTTTATTAATTGCCAATTACTGTATTTATTATCTGGCATGAGCCCGGGCTGGAGCCGCGGTATCAACAATAACATCGGCAAGATGTGCAAATAAAAAGCAATGCAAAGATATTTATAGTCTTTTTTTTTTTTTTTACTCACACGCGTTCTTTATTCACTTCGCGTCTTTTTCTTCCAAACTCTTTCTTTGAAAAAAAAATAAAAATTAAAAATTAAAAAAAGAAAGAAAGGGGAGAAAAGAAAGGGGAAAAAAGAAAGAAAGGGGGGAAAAAGAAAGAAAAGAAAGGGGGAAAAAGAAAAAAGTAAAAAAGAAAAGGGGGGGAAAGAAAAGAAAAAAAAGAAAGAAAAGGGGGGGTGGAAGGAAAAGAAAGGAAAAAATTCTTTTGCATGCCTTTGCGCTGCTTAACTTTATTTCAAACTTTAAATCCCGAGGTTTCTTCAGCATTTGGTAGCTCGCTCCTGCCTTACGAAAAAAAAAAGGCGGTGTTTTTCCAAAAGTGGAGCTGCAGATTTCTTTCTCCAAGTTGGGGGAAAAAAGGGAAAAAAAAATAAAAAACCCCAAGCCCTTACCCGGCCCGGAGCCCCATTGTCCCGGCCCCTCTATTTCTTTCTAAACCTGAAACTACTTGAGCGAAGTGAGTGGAGCCGCGGAGGCTGGACCGAGGGATTTTAACTCTCTGCTCAGGAGGCTAATTTTGGGGAAACAGTTACCTCGGAAACCTTTCTGGGGGAAGGGAGGCTGCAGCTCCGCAGCGCACGCTTCGTCTGTCTCCCCCCATGAAAATTCGCTTTTTTTAGTCTTCCTCTGCCGCTTTTGTGGTTCGAATGGCAGAATCCGGAGTAATTTGATAATAATAATTTGTTAAACTCTATGTACAATCAACCACAAATGATCCCGATTTAGAAACAATCCCAGAGGAGGAGGAGAAGGAGGAGGAGGAGGAGGAAGCGCATTCCTGAGTATGCGTGTAAAAAAAATTTAAAATAACTCCAACATCGCCTTTAATTTGGGAGCGGAGATCACCTGATTTGCCTTTACCTTCTCGCCGGCTGACGGGAGAGGAGCCTCCCGGTGCCAGGCTCCATTCTGCCGGGGGGGGGGGAAACTTTGCCAGGGCTTTTCCCCCTCCCCAGCACCCATGGGTGCCCATCCTCCCCCCCCCCCGCAAAGGTTTGGCCTGGTTCGGGGGAAGAAAACACCCTTTTTTTCCCCATCTGGCCGCGTTAAACCACATTTCCCCCTCCTTTTCCACAGGCAAGAGTTTCCTGTGAGTAAAGGTCTCCCGGCCAACACAAACACCAAATTCCTCTTTGTTTGGGCAGAGGGGAGTGGGAAGGGGGGGGGGGATGGATGGATGGGGAGGGGGGGGAGAGTTCGTATCGCCACGGGACGGAAAGTGACCGGGCAGGGGGACACCGGCGACCGGTTGCAACCGGGTGTCGGCGTGGCTCGTAGCGAGGGACCACCAAAAGTCCTGCCGCTCGCAGCCAGCCCGGAGCTTCCCTTCGCCTATAGAAGGGAGATCCTGGCTATTTTCCTTTCCACATAAAGCCAGAGCCATTTTACCTATAGGCTGAGCTCCCTGCCAGGCTGGGGGGGGGGGGGGGGCGGGCGGGGAGAATCCCCCCGCCCGC
>BJBW01006353.1:8338-22134 GCA_004320125.1 Scolopax mira | reverse complement strand
GAGGCTGCCATTTCCCCCCTTCCCCCTATTTTGGGGGGGGGGGGGGGGCAGGATGGGCCTGGGGCTCCCTCCGGGAGGGCTGGAAAAGCCCTTTGGCTCAGACACCAGGGGTGTTTTCAAGGAAAATATTGAAATTCTGACTTTTTTTTTTTTTGAATTTCAAACAATTTGTACAATACCTGCAGGCAGCCGCCCCCCCCCCCCTTCTCCTGGGGGGTCCCAGAGCAGCCCCCCACCAGGCACTGGTTAAAACCCTAATATTTTGGTCAGTTTCTCCTCTTCAGCTCTCCGGCGTGAAAATATTTAAATATTTCTACAAATCACTTCGGTGAAACTTCGCTTTTTAAACGTCTCTGGTGCATTTATAAGCGGGCGGGGGGGGAAATGGAGAAGCAGCCTCCCCCCTCCCGCCCCGAAGCCCAGCGGCCCTGGCTGCAGGACAAACAGACAGACGGACAGGCCAGGGCCAGCCCGGTGGAACTTTCCTTCGCTTTGGGGGGGGGGGAGATGGGGGGCTCCGTGACTGCTCCCCCCCCCGCCCCAGCACCCTCCTTTGTGCAGCCAGGGGTTGCTAAAATGCTGAAAGGCAGAGATGTGTGTGCCCCCCCTTCCCCCCCTCCATTCACTCGGGTTACGGTTATTTTTCGGGATTTCTTTCTTATTTTTCAATTTCTTTCTTCTATTTCAATATTTCAGGATTTCTCCCCTTTCTCCCCCACGAGCCGCTTGTGAATAAATTCATAGTGAATGAAACCACCAAAACCTGTTTCTCCAGTCTCGACCTAAACTTCCAGCACGCTGCCGACCCTTTAATAATATTTTAATAAATCCTCCCCCTCCCTAAACTAATATTTGAACGTAGCTCTTTACGAATCGTTATTTTTACGAGCGGCTTCTTATTTCTCTAAGTGGCTTCTTATTTCTCTAAGTGGCTTTTATAAGCCGCTGGCTTCTGGAGGACCAGAGGAGCGGGACTGGGGGAACTGGGGCTGCGATGCCGGGGCCGTTATTAGTGAATATTTGGGGTTTTTTAGGGGTTGTTTGTTTGAGGTGGGTTTTTTGTTGTGTTTTATTTTTTCCCCCTTTAGGTTCTACCCCCTGGCAAACAAAAGCAGTGACAATTTATAAAGACGCAAATCCCGCTCCTCTCTCTTTTGTTTCAAAATACAAAGGCAGAAAAGTGGGTTTGGGTTAAAAACAGACTGGGCTGGAGGGACCGTCCCCGCTGCTCTTCCCTTTTCCTTCCCCTTATAAAACAACACGGGGTTGGGGAGGGGGGAGAAGGGGGGAAACGGGAAAAAATACACACCCACACACACAAAAAAAAATATGAAAAACGCGGAATCTGATGAAAAGTGCAGGGTTGAAGGTGCCGCGAGGCCTAGGAAGAGCCATGGATTGCATCAGACCAAATGGTGCTGCTCAAACCGCCTTTAAAAGCTTTCCAGCCCGGGCTTGGGGTAAAACCGAGATGTTTAAGGCAAAGCCGGGGCAGGTCCCGGGGAGCAGATCCCGAAAGGATGGAGAAACGAGTGGTTATTCTTGGGTTTATTTATTTTTTTAATTTTTTTTTTCTTCCCCCACCAGCTGAGTTGTGTTCGCTCCGGGGCTCCTTTCGCGTGGTTTTACTGGTGTGGGAGGAGGGTCCCAGTTCGGGGAATTAAAAACGCGCCCGTCCTTCCCCCGACATCAAACATCCCAAGGTCGTTCCTTCGAACTTTCGGCTTCGTTTCTATCTTTCTTAATAAACAGCCTTTCACCATCCTCTAACAAAGAAACCACATTTTCCAGGGAGCAGCTGAAGGGAATTAGACAGTAATAAACACTGCCGATCGGGGAAAAAAAAGAAAATAATACATGTTTGTTTGTTTTCCTAAGCAAATACAGCTAAATGCTTCCAAGGGGGTTTCTCCTCCTGCAGAAAATCCTTGGGAAGAGGCTCCGAGGAGGGTCCTGGTGAACCCAGCAACTTCCAGGGATGCGCTGGGAGGCTGGAAGGGGAGAACCTCCATTTTCCTGCTGTCTTCGAAAAGCCTATTTTTTTTTTCCCCCGATTATTTAAAACCTTTTTTTTTTTTTTTTTTTTTGGAGCTATGGAGAGAAATGCATGTCTTTAAAACAAACAAACACACCAAAAAAAAAAAAAATCAGACTTCTAAGAAAAAGGGAAAACGAGTTTGTAGACGGGAGATTTCATGCCTCGATCTTAAAGGCAGCAGAGAATTTGCATTATTCTCCCGTCGCCTTTTGATGTTTCCCCATATTACGCTGTGATTCGGTTGTTTCCCCTCTTCGTGCTCAATCCAGGCTCTTCCTCCTTTTAGACGGGAATAATTCCTACTAAAAAAAAATTCAAAAAATGCTGTAGATTAGGAAATTGCGTTTTCTTTTTAACAAATTTCATCTGAAGCAATCTCGATGCGTGAGGGTGGGTTTTTTTCCCTTTAAATCTCGCCCCGCTAAACCGGGGAAAGTCTCTTGTTATGTCGAACCCCTTGATTTACTACCAAGGCAGGATTTTCAGTTTAGAATTATAAGAATGCTGGAAACTATTTTTTGTTGCTAAGATAAGCTCAGAGCGCAACTCTTCCTTGCCATTCAATAAGCGCTGGGATCGGGAGAAATTAAAGGCGATGCAAGAAAACCACGATTTTCAGTCTTTTTATGAGACAGAGAACGGTCTTGGACGTTGCTTTTTCCCTCAAAGAGCGTTTTATATTCTTTGGGAAACATTTATTAACTCGTATTTAATGCCTACTCACTCATGCCGACAACCCTTATTTCTTAAATTTTAAGTATTGTATGTAAAGCAGCTATTTTAATGACTTAAAATTCCTCTGCGAGGGACAAGTACCCTCGGAGCGTTTTTAAAAGCGTGTAAAAGTTTAAGTGTTGTCAAACTTTAAAAGGGGGGAAAAAAAAGAGGGGGAGGGGGGGGAAGGGGAAAAGAAAAAAGGGGAAAAAATTTTTTAAAAAGGAAAAAAAGGGGGAAAAGGAAAAAAAGTCTTTTTTTTTTACCTTTTTACAAAGTATTTCTCCTGCCTGTTATTGATTGACAAGTTTATTATTATTATGAATGGATTCTCCCATTTCCCAGTCCTCTTCAAGGCCTGATGTGGATTGAGAGCCTGACCAGTTGCTTATTGACCCATGATGGCGATACAATGACCCTGCTGCCCCCAGCCTGACCCTGGGACCCCCGAAGGACCCAGCCCCACAGAACAGGGCTCAGATATGCAAAGTTGGAGCTTTATGGGGTTTGGGGAGGGGAGGGGGGAGAGATTGCAAAGTGGGCGAGGGTTTCGTTAACAAAAAATGTGTTTATTGTAAATAATAAAAATAATAATAATAATTAAACAAAAAAAAAAGGCGAAGGGGCTGTTGAAAGGAATATCTCCTCAAGGATCGCAGCCACCTCTGGATGGGGAACGCTGGAAACCTCCGAGCCCTTTTTATACCAACACACGCCTAATTGGCGACAATAAAAGGCGAAAGGTTGCCCCCGGCTCTGGCTGATCCCAGTAAGTGTTGCCCCATTTCCACCAGTTACAGACTTTGCTCCAGTTCCCAACGGCAGCTTCCTTTAGGTCGCCTCGGGCTCCTTCCCTCCTTCAGGGAGGAAAATGGGGAAAACCTCCAGAAAGGCCCACTCGCCCCCCGGGTGTTTCCCCCCCCTCCCCACGGGGGTCCCTCCCCACGGGGGTCTGCGCACCCCGGGGGGCCCTCGGCCGGTGCTCGTAGGACGGGAGGAAGCAAGGCCTTTAAAAGTGTAATCAGCAGGGAAAAACGAAATCTAAAAATGTTTGGGGAGGGGGCGGGGGAGATATCAGCATCAATATCCATCCTTCGGCTTCTTGACTTTTTTTTTTTTTTCCCAATAAGTGAGAAAATGAAGGGGAAAGGCATCTCCTCCAGCCCCCAAAACCCGGCTCCGCCGCTTCCTCGCCGCCCCGGCTTTGGGGTGAGCCAACAATCATTTCTAATTATTATTTCTAATAATTATTTGGGAGAGGTGGGAGGACAAGAAGCACTTTTTTTTTTTTTTTTTTTGTGAAGCAGCACTTCGCCCCCTCTCCGAAAAGTGAGAGGATCTGCTCCCTCCCCCAACACACCACCCCCCCCTCGGCCTCTCTCCCTCATTTAATGGAGATACAGTTGTTTAAATAATTTCCCTCTTCCCAAAACAAATGCGGGAGAATGAGAGCTCATTTTTTATCCTAATGGATGGATCGCCGAGGACAAGCCTTTGAAGAAAACGGCTGTCAGCAGAGGGAGATACCCCGAGCATCTGGGTTAGAGAGGTATAAAGCGAAGAGCAACCTGCATTCTTGGGGGGGCGGGATGCTCCGGGGGTGATAAACCACGGCCGTGGCTTTTGATTTCACCATAAAGAGCCACAACAGCAGCAGCAGCAGCAGAAAAGTTGTTCTGACACTCTCAAAACATCTGGATTGTAAAGCTTGCTGGTTGCTGGCAACAGCAGCTATAATGATAATAATAATAAATAAATAATAATAATTTAAAAAAAAAACCCAAACAACAAACCATCTCTCGCTGGAGGGGCAGGTCCCCAGGGTTTCACTGAATTTCACTGAATTTTCAGAGTTGGAAGGGACTGTAGAGATCATCCAGTCCAACTCCCCTCCTGAAGCAGGATTGCCCAGAGCCAGAGCATGTTCCTCAGGAGCATCCAGGCAGGGCTTGAAAATCTCCAAAATCTCCAGAGAAGGGGACTCCACGACCTCCCTGGGCAGCCTCTGCCAGGGCTCTGACACCCTCACCCAAAAGAAGTTTTTCCTCATATTTGAGTGGAACCCCCCATGTTCCAGCTCGTGCCCATTGCCCCTCGTCCTGTCACTGGAAACCACTGGAAAGAGTCTGGCTCCCTCCTCCTTCACCCCACCCTTTAGACACTTAGAGGCGTTGATAAGGTCTCCCCTCAGCCTTCTCTTCTCCAGGCTAAAGAGTCCCAGCTCCCTCAGCCTTTCCTCATCAGGGAGATGCTCCAATCCTTGAATCATCTTTGTTGCCCTTCGCTGGACTGTCTCCAGCAGCTCCTTGTCCCTGTTGAACTGGGGAGCCCAGAACTGGATGCAGGATTCCAGTTGTGGCCTCCCCAGTGCAGAGCAAAGGGGGAGAATGACCTCCCTCCACCCACTGGCCACACTCTTCTCTCCCCAGCCCAGGATCCCATTGGCCTCTTGGCGATAAGGGCACATTGCTGGCTCATGGATGGTGTAGCAGGACCCCCAGCTCCTTCTCCTCAGGAGTGCATTGCAGCACATCCCACCTCACCTCTCGTGGTGCCTGGTGTCTGTTTTGGTTGGGAGCTCTGCTCTCGGTACCTTGGATGTGCCCTTTGTGTTTTTCTTTGCAGAGGCTGAAATAGGGGTGTGCCTGAGGGGTGCTGCTGGCCCAGAGCAGGAGACAGCTTCTGCTGGATGCCTTAGGAAGCAGTTAGGACTAGGGCTGACTGCTCTGCTGTGAGACCTGGTGGTTCTGGAGATCATCCCTTCCTTCAAGGAACCAGGTTGTCACGTCGCATCCAGATGTCAGAGCTTTGCTTCCTCCTGCAGCCGATTTATCTTGGCGTTGTCTTCTGGATTTCTTTCAAAACTCTGGTTCAGTGGGGAACCAGATTTTATGGTAATCAAATCCCATTGCTGTTCATGCTCATCTGTGAAGAAGTTCTTTCTCTGTGGACCTCCTTGTTTCTGGTGCTGACACCATCATGACTCCACTCTGCGTGTCTGTGCATCACAGGTCAGTGGCAGTTAACGGGCACAGATCCCAAGGAGCTGGTAGCCCATCCATGTCATTTAATTTCATTTAATTACCATTTCAGAGTATTCCCTGCCTTTTGGAGTAGCGAGGTGTAGGAAGTCATGACTTTGGCTTTATGGTCTGCTGTTTTGGAAGTTGTTTGTTCTTTCAAAGGAAAAAGAAAGAGTCCTGGGATGTTTGCGCACACCGTGTCAGAAAATGAGGTGAGGTGTTGCTGTTTAATATTACAGAAGCGGGGAAGTGAGAAGAGGACCTTTTGAGAAGAGTCTTTGACAGCTGAATAATAAACCAGCCTGTATTACAAGCAAGTAGATACAGTGATCAGTGGAGGTAAAGGAACTGTGACAAAGAGAAAGGGCCTTGAAACTGGGGCTTATATACAGTTTGAGCAGACAGGGCCTGAAAGTCACATGTGAGGACCTGATTTAGAAAATGTTTTTAACCATAACTGTTTGATTAGGATTGTGAAAGAGATGAGTGGGGATATGACTTTAAATGTCTGTAATGAATAATTTCTTCCATATCTGACTGGAAGAGGAGCCAATGTTTGTTGGGGTTTTTTTTTTTTTTTTGCTTTTGATAATCCCTGGGGCAGATGGTATTTGGGAAGGGTATGGAGGCAGCGTGTTTGCACTGTGTGTCACCCAGCAGGGGAGGCTGGGATGGGACTGACAGACTTAAGATGTGTTTGAAGAACACTTCCTTCAGGGCCTTAGGAGACCAGTGACAATAATAGTGCTCTGGCAGGCATGCACTTGGCCAAGTGGGTATGAAGAAGCTGGAGTGCGCTTTGCTTTCACGTTTCTCCTGCTTTTTGCCCTTCACCACTCCTTCTATCTTGGTCTCCACGTCCCCTCTCTGGAAATCCATCATCATGGCATCGTTTGGAGACAAAGGTGCTTCTCTTCATTGGGCAGGGGCAGGTGATCAGCACCGAGCAGAGCTGGGTGTGATTACGGGGATGGAGCTTAGAGGAATTATTAAATTGTTGTGGGTTGGGGGGTGGATCATGAACTTCCATTGAAGATGTTGAGCATGTTGGAGATGACTTTGGGTTTAGTTACACCAGCTCTGGCTTTTCCACCAAGAATCCAGGCTGGCACAGGAGCGTGGCTTCCCACGTGGGGGGAGATCACGTAGTTGTGCTGCTCTAATCGGCTTAACAAGATAAGAACACATTTTTCTACTCAAGACAAATGCTTAAACAAAACATTGATGAAAATGTTCTTGCATCTAATGCAAACAACTAAAATACATGATTCTAGCATTTTTAAGACTGGTGGAGTGAGGGTGACCAGGTAACGTGCTGAAGTGCTGATAGGAAGGGTGAGAGAAGGGGCTGGGAGAGGAGTTGATTCGTGTTCAGACCCTGCTGCGTGTCCTGCTCGGGGCTGTTTCTCTCTCCAGGGCCGTTTGAGTGCTGCTGGGATACAACCAAAACAAAACACAAATGTTTCTTAATATCCTTTTAATTTATGCTAGGAACGCAGGGGCTCTGTCTTTGTATATGCCCCATTCCTGGACGCGGCCAAGGGCAGGTTCAACCGGGCTTTGAGCAACTTGGTCTGGTGGGAGGTGTCCCTGCCCAGGGGACAGGGGGTGGAACAGGTCCCTTCTAACCCAAACCATTCTGTGAACTTTCTAGCAGCTTTGTTTGGAGGTTCCTGGAGCACAACATCCATCTTTGGGAGTTTGTTTTGCCAAAGTTGGGGACGCACTAAAGCAGCCTCTGTTTTCACCACTAGTCCTTTCTCCAGCTCTGCAGGCCCTGGACCAGGGCCATTGCGGCCACAGCTGGGGTTTGCTGGGATGTTGCTTTAGCAGTGAGAGCACTGAACAGCACCTACCAAATCTTATGTAGCTTCCCTATTCCTCTGATGTCTCATTGAAATAATGATTTTTTATTTTTTTTGCTATTGTGCTTTTGAGGCTTAGCATGGCTGGGGGTTACAGCACTTTCCATGAGTTCACGGAAGAATTGGGGTTTATGAATTCCTGTCTCTCTGAGCCAGCTGAGGAACTGGAGCTGGTGGAGCCGTGCTGGAGGTGACAGTGAAGGAAAGGTCCTGGTGATGATGCTGGTGCTGTCGTTTGTGGAAGGTGGAGTCCTGTTTTCACTCCCTGTTCATGGTTGATGTAATCAATGTCACCACAGAAGGCGGCAAGACAGAGGCACAATGGAAAATAACTTTGAACTGAGATACAATAATAAGAGGATACCTTATTTTTAAGCTGTGGTTCTGAGTGACTGGCCCTTGAGGGTTTGTAAATTACATAAATGTGTCTTAGATAATTTAACTGTATGTTACTAATTTTTTGCAAAGTTGTGTTGTCACAGAATAGTGGAAGAATTCAGAGTGGAGGGACCTTGCGGAGCTTATCTATGGTGACTTCCTTATACCTGATATCCTTGGATGAGGCCTCTTGAATCTTGTCTTAAAATAGAAGTAAAGTGTAATCACAATGAAGTCTTAACTTGGTTCTGCTGGAAATAGTGGCAGGAGTGGCTGCCCCATCCCTGGAGGGGTTCAAGGGCAGGTTGGAGGGGGCTTGGAGCAACCTGGTGTGGTGGGAGGTGTCCCTGCCCAGGACAGGGGGTGGCACTGGGTGGGCTTTAAGGTCCCTTCCAACCCAAAGCATTCTGTGATCCTGTGAGTGCTCAGTAGTTCTTTCTGTAGGGACTTGCCTGGATGAGATTTAAGAATCAAAACCAGGTGTTTTCTTGTATTTTTAACATATCCAACTCCTTTAGCCAACAGTTTGAAATTGCAGCTTTTTTTTTTTGGCCTGTTGTGATTGAATCAGACGATGGCACAACTCGCCAGGTGAATGTATCGCGTCGGGTCCTCCACGGCCAGTGTCCCCTCGGGGGGACTGTCCCCTGGCTCCCAAGCTCTGCCCTTCCCTTGGTCCTTACCAGGGTGTCCAGCATGCAGGTTGCACAGGGGTGGGGTCTTACGGTGTTTTACACCCCAGTTTGTGCTTCTGGGTATCCACTGGGAGACATTGTTGTGGGGATGGTAACTAAAACTAGCATCCAATCCTCATGCATTGCTTGCTCTCCTTTCTTCATCCCCTGCTTCCGATTTCATCTGGTCTTATTTAATTTAATTTGCCTTTTATTTCTATTGTATTTTTCTCTTTCATTTTCATGTAACTTGAATTGAAATCTGCCGATTTTATAGATGTTTTTACTTGATTTTTTTTTTTTTCACCTGAAAGGAAACGACGCTGACTCCCTTACGCAGTGACTCCCTCACTTCAAATCATCCAACTCACTGAGATATTGGTCTCTGCAATACACTAAGCAAAGGCAGTTGCCTCAGATTTTGTGTGTCTTAAAAGTAATTGCTAGTTTTTCCTTTTTTGTGCGTGTATAAATCTTAACACTATAAATGTTGTAGCTTCTAGGAGTCTTAAAGGTGTGCCTATAATATTGAATGTAGCTCTTGGTCTGTATCAGAAAAATTGCTATAAACTCCGATTATAATTAAAAATCAACTTCAAGCATCTCCTTATGTATTTCTTTTTCTTACCCATCTATAAATAGGTGCGTTCCATGGATGAATTGAATCATGATTTTCAAGCGCTCGCTCTGGAAGGACGGGCTATGGGAGAGGTAAGTGAAAGGCCTATAGAAAAAACCAAAAAAAATCTGTGTTATTTTGGGGGGTGGAGGAAAAGGAGTAACAGTTTTGGAGGCTGCTGGAATGATTGTGAGCTTGAGAGGTCTCCATGATGACTGTGAAGCGTGTGTGTGTGTGTGTGTGTGTGTGTGTTGTGTGTTTTAACAACAGAAAAACCTGTCAGGCTGGAATACATCTCGGTGGGAGGAACAGCTAAGCCCCCACCTGCTGTGTCACCAAACAGCCAAACCCCGCTTGGAAAGGACCACTTTGAAATATGTCTTGTGACAAGTGTTACAATACTTGGAGCCTGTTTATTTTGGGAGCTGGTGATCTCAGACCCCGTAACGTTGCGGGTTGGCTGGCGTTGTCTGCTGCCCTCTTCCCACTCCTGGCTGCCTTTTGGCTCTTGTCAGGGGGCACAGGGCTGGGATTAACCTTTAATCCAGGGCTGCAGGGGGGAGAGGTGCTTCAGACAGGTCAAAGGACTGGGCAGGGAGCTGTCAGATAACATCCCCTCCTTTCCAGCTCCATAGAAACCCCGGGAGAGGTATTTTAATCTCCTGATGCAGTTGGGGGGGGAGGGAGGGGTAGGTTTGGAGGAGATTTGATTTTCTTTGGAAAGAGAATTTACCCGTATTTTTAAGGTAACTTGGAAGAATAGCAAGTTACTGTAGCTGGCTGTGTTAGGTTCCTAAAAGCTGGATATAAATGCTTCTTTTCCTTGCCCTGTTCCCTTTTGCTTTATAGTCAGTCCCTTTAGAGGCTTGTGGAAGAGGAGAGATGAGAAAATCATGTTTTGTAGGATATGAATGTGCAGCAGCTGAGCTTGGTACAGCACTGCTTTAGAGACCCCTCCTTCTTGCATTCCTGTCTCTCGGAGTTCAGACTAGTTTATTTTCTCCACATTTAGTCCATCCTATTCTGTTACTTCAGTTTTATGAGCCAGATTAAATAAATAAAAATCCCTAGGAGCCAGAAATTACTGGCAGGACTATTGTGTGGTGGGATTCCTAAGAAGGTGCCCTCTCTCAGGTGAGAGAGGGCAGGGATTTCATGGTGCTCCCAGCTTGGCTTCTCTCCTTCCTCCCTTCCTTCTGTCTCTGGAAGATCCTAGTAGAGAGTTGCATTTAAATTAGACAGGACTTGATAGGAAAATCTGTTTTTCTAGGTTATAGTAACCTACACTGAGAATATTGACTAAGAGTAGATCAAAATGATTTACAAAGGAGAAAACACACCATTGACAGCTTTAGACAGATTTTTAAAATTCAGCTGATGTGCCTCCATCTGAAGTATGCCAGGGGAATGATGGGGGTGGAAATGTTCTGTATTATTTTTTAACACCTTGTATGGACAAGACATTAATTTTCAGAGGTGGAGTGTCCAGGCTGTTTGGAAGCCCATTAAGCACTTGTTTTGTACTTAACGTGGTATCAGGTCACATTAGCTTAACTCCCTGAAGGCCTTTCTAAATGTGCTGATTTTTCCCAACTCTTATTTAGCCAATTCTTGAGAGAAGTGAAATTGGGTTTGGTTTTTTGGAGGACGTGAGGTTTGTCTTCCAGT
The DNA here is from genome assembly GCA_004320125.1 of Scolopax mira. Taxonomy (NCBI): domain Eukaryota; kingdom Metazoa; phylum Chordata; class Aves; order Charadriiformes; family Scolopacidae; genus Scolopax; species Scolopax mira. The sequence continues at coordinate 11,155 of BJBW01006353.1, read as the reverse complement.
GATGACTCGCCTTTCCCATCATCATCCTCTTGTAACTGATGCAGGAAGCTTTGGAGATGGCACCCTTTTGTCACAGGGCTTTTTTCCACGTACCAGAGTGTGCATCTTTTTCCAGGGAAGATGACACTTCACCCTTCTCTTCCAGCTGAGACTATTTTTTGTTTCTCTTGACTTTTTCTCCCTTAGATCCACATTTTCCTTTCTTTATCCATTAAATTTCCTCTGTATTTCTGAAGGTATTTCAGCCTCCATCCAGCTGGTGATCTAAGGACTGAGATCCTGCAGGATGTGTGGGTTGGCTTCCAAAACCACGTTCTTCACCTACAGGTTTTGATTTTGTTGTTTCTGTGCAGCACACCCTGTCAGTCCTACCTTAGCAAGAAACTGGGGGTTTCCTCCCCTTGTCCCTCTCTTGGAACGTGAAGGAAACTCGTTGAGATAATCAGAGTATTAAATAAGAAAATTAACTCTGAAATAAATGAGGAAAAAAAATGAATTTGATTTCTTGATCTTGTGTCTTCTGAGCCTTACCTGCAGGAAGTGTCAAGAACCTCGTACTTTGAGTTGACACTGAAAAACCTGGGGGAGAAAGATGAGGAAAAGAGTGTTTATGCATTTAATGTATCTTTTTATCTTCCTGGTTTTTTGCTTCTCAGTAAAAAAGAATCTCAGTGGCCTGTTCAGCCAAAACCATGATACAACTCATCCTAATTTTAGTGATTTAAGGAGTTTGTGCCTCTGAAAACATCACACACACTTCTTTTTTTTGTTTGTTTTTTAAAAAAAAAGTACACTGTCTAACAATTTTTTCCCTTACCTGGATTTTGAGAGGAGGATAGATGACGTGTGGTGATGAACACATATCCCAATCTGGAGAACCTGAGAATAGTTTAAAAAAATCTTAACAACTTCCCTCTTCCTTGTGGCTGTTGCCATCTTCAAAGTCCCACCCCCCACTGCCACAACCAGCCTTGTACCCCCCGAAACTGTGCGAGTCAGTGTGGTGCTTCCTCAAGTGTGAGACTGAAGAGCTTCAGAAAACCCTTTTACTCCACTCTAAAATGGAACAGAGTTGGGCTGCTGATAGTGGACATGGTTGATAATGTCAGAAGTTGCCTTCTTAAAGGGGCATGTACCCCCCCCTTTTATTGAGTGCTCTGTCCCTGGGGGCTGTAATGAAGGAGGTCACCTTGGAGCCTTTCTCTAAGCCATGTCAGTGTGATGAAGCCTTCTCTAGTTTAGAATCAACCACCTTTTCTCAGCAGCTGTTGGACTGGACAGTAATACTAGCAGTTTGGAATTGGTGAAGAAAGACAGCGGCGCTTCAGAAGACGCCTTGGGGCCAGTTGGTTTTGCTGCTTTATAGCCCACGTCTCTCTGAGATCTCTGATCCCACCACAGCAACGCTCAGCTGAGGCTTGAGCTGTGAACTTTCTCTTCCAGGCAGAGCAGCCAGATATCTGACTTTCTTCACTTAAACCCTTCTTGTCTGTACCTTTACAATATTGAATACTCACTTGGTGTCTTTTGGGCCCGGCGGGCGGCGCAAAGGGACTACGAGGAGGAGTTTGTCTTTGTCCCTGGAGCATGATGTGCATTTGAGCTCTGGTGACGTTCCTGCTTCAGCAGTGGGTTGTGCTGGGGGCTGAGCCTGCTTCTAGAGGAGAAGAGCAGCTGGGGGAGCAGCTGCTGGAACCTAATCCAGGAGGGTGGGAGGAGGATAGGAACATAAAGGCATTAGGCAACTGGGTCCTTAACTGCAAAAATGGGAAGAATTGGACCAGAAATGTTGGAAGTATAAATATCTGGGGTAACGGTGAATCTCGTTCCTCCTCTTGAAAAGAAATGCTGCTGAGAAATATTTTCTGTTTTCACCTGATGAGAATTTAATTGCTGTTTTCTGCTGGTGTTCACTGTAGGTCGTAGCACTGGGGTCTGGCCAAACAGTGAAATTGCCACAACCCCCAGGATTTGCTGCATTTAGGGTCTCCCTAAAATGGCAAAGGCTGAAGCAATACCTTCCCCATGTCCTTGTTTCTGTCCTTTTGATGCCCTTTGGTAGGTCCTAGGTAAGGCCTTGTCTCTCTTTTTTTCTTAAGCAGAGTGCTTACATTGGGCCTAGGCATTTTTGTATCTGGTTTTAAAAGCAACCAGAAACCAAGCAAAAAAACCCCAACAAAACTAAAGCCTAAAACTCCCATATGACTCTGCTTTCCCTGCTGCTGATGCCTTTCCTGCCTTCTCATAAATTTATGATTCATGGGCAACTGGTCTGGGGAGTATTGAGGGTTTGGAATAATGGTTCTGTGCAGTTGTTTTTACATCTCTTGTGCTAGCATCCTTAGCCGTGGGAAGATGGAAGTGGTGTTGGTGAGGTGTGATGGTGCTGAGGCATGTTGGTGGGGAGAGCACCAGCACTGGGGCAAGAGCTTAGTGAGAACACACCGGGGCACGGCTCAGTGGCCACTGAGAGGCAGCTTGTGGCTGTGGGGCTGGTGAAATGCAGTTAGATCACCCCGCAGCTTCCCACAGAATCATGGAATGGTTTGGGTTGGAAGGGGTCTTAAAGCCCATCCAGTGCCACCTTCTGCCCTGGGCAGGGACACCTCCCACCACACCAGGTTGCTCCAATCCCCCTCCAACCTGCCCTTGAACCCCTCCAGGGATGGGGCAGCCACAGCTTCTCTGGGCTCTCGCCACCTCAGAGTGAAAAATGTCTTCCCCACATCTCATCTTCATCTCCCCTCTTTCAGTTCAAAACCTATTCCCCCTTATCCCAGGGCTCCCCTCCCTGATCCAGAGTCCCTCCCCATCTCT
>BJBW01006352.1:7138-24611 GCA_004320125.1 Scolopax mira | reverse complement strand
GTGGACTGTCTTGGAACAAGTGGCACTGCTTCAGGAATTAGGGAGGCACAAGGTCTCTGTTCTTCAAGCCTCCTGCCTATTTTCCCAATGCTTCCCAGAGCTCAGCTGCACTGAGCTGTGCATCTCCTCTGCACACAAAAAAGAAAAAACCCAAAAGGCAACTCAAATCAGCAACTGTTCAGAGAGGGAGATGGAGACAGAGCACGACTGTCAGAGCTTTGTTTCTTTTGGAAGCTGGACTAAAAACATCACATGCTGAGCTGACAACTCTGTCACCACGAACGACGCACACCAGGAACACAAGGCATCTTCCACACAGCATTGGCATCTTGTAATTATTCTTTTCTCCAGTTTTCAAAGCAACAACCTTTACAACTTGCCCCTCCCAAACGAGTATTGGGGCAGCGCTGATCAGCTAGCTAGCATGGCACTTCTCTTCCTACAAATTTTTTTAAATTTCTCTTAGAAGCTCTTGCAGCCAAAGCAGTTAAACTATCTGCCTCCTATTCCATAGAGTTTGTTAAATAAACACTTTCACTTGTCTCAGATTTTCACAGTGGTGAAGACTGAGCACCACAGTTTAATATGGACAAACTTGGCAGTGATGCCAAAACTCCTTCATTTATTGTATCTGCAAGTGGGAGTTTCACAAAGCAGAATGACAGCAGCTGTAACACTATTACCTGAAGATTCATTTCTAATTACACAGCTACTACCAGCAAGAAGAACAGGGAGGGGTTTTGTGGCCATGAGGACAGCACATCTTCTGGCCAGCATATGCACCCAATGCACACCATGTTAAAGAGGGAGGATCACTGGTCTGTCAAAGGTAGATACAGAACTAGCACAAACAGCAGTGATGTCCATGCTGGGGCTATTCTTGGTACCGTAAGTTACTCTCACTATTCTAAGTTACGGTCACATTTGCAGCACCCTGAGTTACTTCTCACTAAGTAACCCTCAAGACTGGCAGGCCACAAGAACTGTACACTGCACCATGATCCTCTTACTTGTTTGCTTCTGCACGAGTTCCCAGGTGTGAACTCACTTTTGAAAAGCTCTGTAGAACTGCACTCTACTCCTGGGCTAGTGAATCTTCAGTGATTGCAGGTGTGCAGCCTTGGCTATGTTGCAAGAGCATGCCAATTAATCGCAAATTTTAAAGGAAAATTAAAGTCAAACCATGCAGCTGCATGTCATTACATCTCCTCGTTTGGTATGTGAAAACTTGTTTACTTTGCCATTGGAAAAAGAACCACAACGAACAAATCTCACTGGGGTCATGCCTGCTCTGATCTGAAAGCTGTGGCCAACACAGACTTACGAGAAGTTGAGCATGGGCTGCCCCACGTGGGAGATGTGCACTTCTTCCAGGTACTGGAAGGGCTTCATTGTAGGGAAGGTGCCGTCTCCTGGCGGGTCCGAGAGCCAGGTGCCCAGCATCCAGGACAGGGGCTCCATCACAGGATTCAGCTGGGGAGTCTCTGTAGAGGAAGCAGAAAGAAAATTCAGGGATCTGTGCTCTGCAGCTTGCTGTGAGCTGCTTACAGCTGGGTGGAGGTGACCACAAACCGCTTCAGAAATAGTCAAAAGCTTTTCTCTAGAGGAGCATCAGCTCCAAGGTGCGAGGGGAGACGGGGAACAACGAACAGGCACAGAACACGGGTCTCCTTTCAAACCTGCTCTTGGCCTTACATAGAGCATCCTTCCAGTTGGTCTATTTCTGACCCGTCTCTGTAGCTTTATCTGAAGAGAAAGCACCCTCCCATCCACACACAAGGAAGAAGACCGAAATCTCAGCATAAAGTATTATCACTAAACAACAATTAAATCTCTAATGCTCTGGCCTGATTTTTCTCAAGCACCGAGTACGTACTGTTTCTGTCTGTTTCAGAGACCAAGGAAATGAGTCCTTACTTCAGAGGAAAAGGAAAAATCTGTCTGTATACATATTTAAGATCAAAGTTTGCCTGTAATTATTCTGAAGAGGTTAACAATGACCTGCACTTGTAAAAAGAGACAGGAATCGTTCAGAAGTATTTTTGCTTTGGCTCTGGACTAAGTAAAACATTTTAAAAAGACTAGGGTGCCTGCAAGTTAAAGCATAAATGGAAGAAAAAGCCACTTCCCCTTGTCATTACATTTATTAAAAAGCAACAAAGGTCTGTTTCACAAAGGGAAAACTTTAAGGAATCATTTTAGAAGAGTTTTGATAAACAACAGGTTTGCATTTTGCTGTGATTTCAGAGAGCGCGATCTGAAAAAAAACCCAAATAAATGGGAGAAAAGCAGATCCATTCCTAAGGCGTAAGCAGGGAAAGCGATACAGCAGCCCCATGATCTCCTGGAAGACCAGTACAGATAGGAATGAGGTACCCACTGCTCTACATTAGCTGTTAGACACAAGTATAACTGAAGTACACTCCAAGCATGTCCTCCTCCCACCCACGGCCTGAATGACTCACACTGGCAGGGTGGGAGTTGAAGGGGGTTGTTTTCCACACCTAGTGATAGCACTCAATACAAGAACAAGCTACCTGTTTGGCTGGTCTAAAAGGCACAGATTCAGCTGCAGGGAGAAATTATAACCTAAAAAAGTGATGCTGTGGGTAAAAATTTCCTTGATTGGTTCGGGTTTCACTGTGCTCAGTCCCAAACGTCAGACTAAAAACACTGAGCAAGGAGTAAGAACGGAGAGTCCGCACCTGAATGGCAAAGCAAGGGGAACAGAAACTTTCCTGGGTAGAACAGAATTACCACTTTTGTTAATTTTTCTCCCACAGATAGCAGATTTAAAATGCCAGCCGGCATGTCAGCGAGATGCTGCTAATTACTCTTCTTTATCCTGGAGTATTTTGCAAGCGAAGCAACATGAGAGCTCATTACGAAATAGGTGATGAATATCTACACATCCGAGGTAGCCTTTGCAAAGACTGTCCTGCCAGCCTCTCCTTTCACCACCCACTCACCAAGGTGTTAGGAAGGGGTTCCTATAGGCCATACAGTGTATGTATGTATTTCATACTGTAAAGGCAGTATTTCATTGTACTTACCTTGCACCTGCACTGTGAGCAACCAAAGTAACAGAACATTCCTTTCTGGTGCAGCAAAGACCTTAACACAGTGATGACCCATAAAAAAGGACCAAAATTAGTGTTACAAGAAACCCCATGCTCCTACGCTGCTTCTTAGGAACGTGTTTCCCCTTTTGCTTTCAGGTTGAGAGCACGTGGTTTTGCGAGTAAGGAGAGTATCACTACCCTATCCAACGGGTATTTGCCTTTCCCTTGCTATTGCACACACTGCATTTCTTTCCAAACTTTTTGCAGGCTCAAACTCCCACCGTGGAAGGGAAGAGCAAAGCTTTGGGAAGGCTAGAAGAGACTGCAGCCTGGGCTGATGGTGCCCTCTCCTGGGTCAGGAGGTGGCAACGAAATCTAGGAGCCAGATGCTTTCTGTCACCAGAGTGCTTGTAACAGCACACTTCATCGTCTTCTGCTTAACAACCTTGCAGCATTTCAGGAAAAAGCATCAAAATGACAGATTAAAAAAAAAAAAAAAAAGTCTTTAGCCATTTCTACTCTTTAGACTCAGTTATAAACCAAGAGAAGCCAATTGATAGTTTCCAGCACCCACAGCCTCACCCCATCACCTTGCTGAGCAGTGTCCAGCCCAGGCAGAGCTGCTTGACTGGGTGAGCTGGTCTCACTTCAAAGAGCTGGACTTCCAGCCAGCTGGAAGGTGAAGAAGCCTACACCAAACAATATGGCCAAGCAACCGTTATTATTTTTCCAAACTACATGCATGGTGGCAAAGCCAACATGAGGGGATTTTTTTAAGTTCTTCTGTTGCTTGGAAAAGCCGAGAGCACCAGAAGTGCTGGTGGGAACGAGGACCAGAGACTCGGTGCAGAGCAGTGAATGTATCCTGACCACAGAAGAGCAGTGCTCTTCTTACCTTTGATATTGGTCTCTGAATGATGAACTAAGGCTCTTTTTTACTCCCTGCGGTGGCAAGACTATTGAGGCAACAAAAAGCAGACTTTAAAGATGAAAACATCTTTGTCTATGGAGCTGCTTTGTTTCAAACAATGGGTTTATAGATGCAGTTGCTGTCAAGAGGAATGTCACTGACAAAGGAATGTGTACCTCCCTTTTTAAAGATCTGATCTCAACCTCTTGGCTTTTACAACCAACCTGCTACTGCGGCTTGAAACGTTAAGTGTGTGATGATACCAAGAATACGACCCACGTCTGAGAATTTGCAGCACAAGAGACACTGGCCACCCTTCTGCACGTTTAAAGCTTCAGAGTCAGATGGGGTCCTCTAAACCCTGGTTCTCTTGCATCCACACGCAGAGTTTCTCTTATCTAGTAACAGGGAAGCTGATACTACAGACTCCTTCTTAACAAGGACATTCCTGGAGTCACTTTTTCCTACCAGATGATACAGTTTCTTGAAGCTGTTAGGGACCCAGCAACTTCAAGACCTCTGTGAAATCCAACTGAAATCAGCCATGAGGCTCACAACCTGCGACAGCTTGGGAGACGAAAACCACAGGCAACCTGGTCATCTAGAATTTCTTTCTTCAGGAAGCCACTCAGGCCAAACCTGCTGTGTCCTGGGCACAGGAGTCAGCTCTGTTTTGCTCTCTGACCCCAAATTCATCGCTCTGAACTTATGAACTTATCTTTCTCGTTCACAGAGAGGTCAGAAGTCAAATCCCTCCCTGGCCTGTAACAAAATCACACCATAACTGGCTGTCCACGCTTTGCAGCCAGAGACAACACGCTTTTCCTGCCATGAGACAAACCAGACAAAGCAGCAGGACAACCCCCTCAGGCCACGTCTACATAGGCTTCAGCCAGCCTGGATCTCAAGTGGGTCCCTGGCACAGAGAGCTACACTGGCACAAATTCCTACACAGCTTTTATCAGCAAAACAAAACCACAAACCGACTCACACAGGAGCTTCTTGGTCTTCAAAGCGCAGGGTCTACAGCAACAGCTGGGCAGCCTCCTGCAGTCCTTACCTTCAGTTGAGTTGCTTATTAGGATTTAAATCAACCTCATCAAGGTTCTGGTAATTAAGGAGCAGCTTTGTCCTGTGCACTTTTCCTATATTTAAGTACAGTAGAGACGTACAACAGCACATCTCTGGGACTCACTGTAAGCGTTTCATCTTGAAGCTAAACCAGACAGGAATTCATTTTTCTCTTCAAGTCCTGCTCAGGCAGATTAAAAGGACAGCACCTCGCATCTTTGCACAGCCCCACTTCTGGCTGCCTCCGAGGAGCGCCATTTTGCTACCTGCTTTCTGCAACACGAACACAAACCAGTTGCCACCCTGATGAGAGACACCACCTCAGGCCCCACAGACCAGGCATCAGAGCTCTATCTCGGCACAAATTCAGACATTTCATGTTCAAGTCTTCCTTCTTGTCCTCAAAGTTCACCCCCTATGCTTCATTCACAGGTAAAATGTATGGTAAATATACATTTACACAGGTAAACAATGGCACTTCTATGCCAGTTTTGTACAAATACTGAAAACCAGATCTAAGCTGGAAGAAAATATGATTCCCTACAGATTCTTAGCAAAACACTAATAATTTTCAACGTGGACCCATTCTGCAAACTCTCCTGCCTTTAATATGACCTTCACGGGAGCAGACATGGGAGTTTGTAAGAGGCTCCATACGTGCTCAAGTGGCTGAACTTCAACAGTTTTACCTCTCTGATAAATACAGATACTTCAATAACACTGAATCCTACCTGAGTTTGCTCCACTGCCAGCCATGGTTTGCAGTTATTTTCCTATTGCTTGGTCTAGCTCTCTAACCACCTTTGCTCACCAGCAAAGGGTTGATAAGATGGCTATAAGGGAAGTGATCTCATGATTAGGTAAAACAGTTGCCCCGGTGCCTGCTGGGAGATGTAGTTTTACAAAAGGAGCAAACTAGGGCATCTTAAGAGGAGGTGATGGTGTGAGAGGAGAGGGAGGGAAGCGTGGTGCAGCAGAGCTGCGAAACCTTCAAACAGAACAAGATGGTCAGACAAGACCTGTGTATCGGAGGAGAACGCTGTCAGAATAGTCTCCCCTTCCTTGCGCCCCTGGATCCTTATTTGCTTGATGGCTCTCCCTAATTTCATATCATCGTCTGGGTTGGAAGGGACCTTTCAAATCATCGAGTCCAACCATTAACCCAACCCACCCACTGCCCAAACCACCACCAACCCCTGTCCCTCTGCACCACGTCTGCCTGTGTGCTAAATGCCTCCAAGGATGATGATTCCACCGCTGCCCTGCACAGCCTGTTCCAATGCTGGATAACCCTTTCGGTGAAGAAATTTTTCCTAATATCCATCCTAAATCTCCCCTGGCACAACTTGAAGCCGTTTCTAGTACATGTCTCCCAGTGCATCTTGTTGTTCTCCAGAAGATGCACCTAACCTCCTTCTGCCTGGTGCACTGTGCTTAACCGCACTCTCCTGATGGAAATACTCCTCAACCTTTGGTCCACACACCTCAGAAGTGGTCCATGAAACAGAAGGAAACATCTTCCTACCCAACAAGTGAGTAAATTCAAATTTAACATGGAGAAGGTCACTGTGGCAGCTGTACAGGAAGCAACCTAGGGCTTCTCCTAAAACCAGTCAGTCATTCCCCCTGTTGGGACAGGTTGGGAATCGCCACTGGAGCGCACTGTGACAGGTCAAACACACTGTGAGCCAAACTCACCCAGACTGAATCACTGAGCCTCAAGTGTGGCTGGCAGGGACTGCATGTGCAGCAGTTTTTGCAGAAACCTGCTCTTTCCTGCTGGTTGTAGCTTGGGTAGAGCCATCAGAAATTTACGTGTCTCACCGGAGGAAAATATCTGTTGAGAACTAGTAGCAAAATGAAGATTTGCTTAAGGGGTGCAGGCCTAAAGCTCATTTTTTCTGCTTGCAATTTTCCAGATGCAGCTGAATGTCAGGGCAGCAGCAAAGAGAGGTCCTGAGGCATGTGGAGCTGGGACGCAGACACGTACCAACCTGCACGGTCAGTCCAGTCGCTTACTTTCCTTACACTCCCCATCCCCAAGGCACAGTCTTTAGAAGAAAAAAAATATGCAGGCTCAGGTTCACAGCTAATATCATCACCTCGACCACACAGCAGATGATTTAGGACAACTGAAATGTAGCTACCAACAAAGGCTGTAAGTATTATTTACCTAATACATTACGTGACTGGTTTTCTATGAATATCAAAAAGTCTTTCTTCAATTACAGCAAAACTTAGCGTCCAGGTATAAACCAGGCTCTGCCCAGCAGCGATCAGCTGCACTTAATCAGGTATTTTGACTGCCATGAACTATTACTATGAGCACACAAAAAGCAACTCAAGGCAGAAGAGCATCAAGATTAAGCTAAAAAAAGCACCAGCCAGACACCGCTTTTAAAAAGTCACCATCCAAAAGGTGCTATAAGAACTTCCCATGGCACCAAGCTGCAATCACTGACATGGATCATTTTCAGATGGTGATCTATGGCAGAACAGGTAAGAAGTTGGTCAATTCATTTAAAAAAATGACATTTTCCCTTAGAAAACAGAATATGCAATTCTTATGTTCTTATAGAAGATATTCCTAATATATAATTCTTGTGTTCTCAAAGACATATGTGTAAGAACATCCATCTCAGGAAAGAAAAATCAGAGCACTCACCAGAATAAAAAAAAACATCCGTCAGGACACTCTTCTTGCAATTACTATCTCATTGAAGGTATTTCAACAAAGCTAGACACTCCTTTTTCACATATATATATATATGACAATAACAGAACACTAAAATTGTATTTAGTTATTGTACTGACTTGATGTTAGAGAGCATCTGTAACTCCAGTGACCAGTGCAGCCCAAACCATGACAGTTCTTTTCTTTAGTGTGACACCAAACCAATACAAAAGCACAGACCAGAAGGTACAAATAAGATTGTGCGGATTTCCCATGGGCAAAAAAATTATTTTCCCTCCTCTACCCAAATCAGAGCGTGAGTTTTTCCGCACTTTGGAATATTAAAAACACATGGAAAAAGTAGCATTGGGCATCAACCTTCAGGAATTTTGCTAGGATTTATTTTCTTGCACTTGAGTGAGGAAGTAGGCCATGCTACAAGAAAGACACATGTCTTCTATGCCAGTGTTATATTTCTGACCATGTCTAATACTACATGGCTTTAGAAGCAGCCATGAGGTTCTTTAGAAGAAGAAACTTCATAATAAATTTGAGAATTACCATGCGGTAATACCTAACCATCCACGGGTGGCTTCTTCAAGAAAGTACCAAGTCACGCATCCTTCATAAGGCTGTGTTTTCTCAGCACCAAACATCATCAGACACTCCCAAACTCCCCCAAACTGTATCGTGCAACCAGAGTCATTGTGCGAAAGTTTTATCAGCTGTACATTAAAGCACTCTTTTTCTTGCAAGAGAAAGCTTTATGGTCCATTTCAACTCTTCTGCAAGAACCTTGCTATATGACCACATCTCCCACTGATTTCCCCTATGTTTTCAGGTGCCATTAATTGTTTTTAATCAATGGATAAGTTATTCTCCATCTCTTCCCACTTTATTATTTCTTTCCTGACTTCTTCACCCTTCCAAGGGAGGAAGTGATCAAACCAAACACAGGCACTCAGTCACAAAAAGTGACCTCACTCTGTACCATGACATTGTCATATCTGACAGCTACCACCTCACTTAGATTTCACATATCCCAAGTATGGAGTGCAGTATATGAAATCTAAGATCAGAAGTACTTCCTATATCACTGAAGAAGACTACGACAGCTTTCCCAGATACCTGCTGCCCATAATGGCTCATTAACACACTGAAAAAATCCACAAGCATGCTCCAAAGGAAGGGAAATAATAACCAGTGCTATCAAGCCACAAACAAGTTGAAATAACCCAGGAAGAAAAAAAAAAAGTTACAAATAAGTCATCAAGAGAGTTCTCTGCAACATCACGACCTAACTTCCCATTCCACACCAGGAATCCCCTCGGAAACTCTGGAGATAAGAAAAATAAATAGCTCATGTGCCCAAAAAACTATTTTTTTCACCTCTGTCTGTTGGCCTAATACAAGCTACTACTTCTCCTTTCAAAAAGCTACCTTTCTCCTACCTTTTACCCATCACACCTTTATGACCTCTAACTTCAACAGCCTCTTATTGCTAAAAAAACCCAGTGACTTCTGCCTCAAGGCAAAGCCAGTGGGGATACTGACCACAGTCCTGGGATAGCAGGCTATTCAAGTAAGGGAAACTGATCCTCTTCAGCTCATCAAGCTTCTCCTTCAGCTTCCTGACTTGACTGTCAGAGCGGCTGATCCTCTGCCTCAAAAGTTTCAGCTCTCCGTTCTTCTTTTCCACCTGCTCTCGCAGGCAGCACACCTGGCTTTTGCTCTGCCTGGAGGAGAAACAGTACGAGTGGAGGGAGTCAATGAGCTTGCAAGCTCCCGAGGCCGACATGATGACCTCGTTGATTGACATGGGGTTGGCATCCGTGTCACCCTTCCGCCCCACAACGGCCTCGGCGGCAGGCTGGGGGGTAAGGTCTGCTGGGGACGCTGACAAGCCCTGGGAGGGTTTCTGAGGGGTCGCCGTGAGGGATGAAGTAGGGGAGCCTTCTGTGACAGCCTTATCGTGTCCCATGAGATGGCTGCTGCAGCTCGGTTCCACGTCTCTCTTTGGCCTTTTCCTTTCTAGCTGCTCTTTTGGGAACGACGGCCGCTCCCTGGCATGCTTTGAGGAAAAGCTGTAAGAATGAAGAGAGCCGATGAACTTGCAAGCACCAGAGGCAGGAGGTGTGAAGTCATCGATGGACACACCACTTCTGTCTGCTACCCAGCTCCCCACCCAGGTGGCTTTAGGACAGTCCTCCACAGAAGATCTCTCAGGCTTTTTCTGAGGTCCAGGCTTTGCAACCAAATTATCACCTAACGTCCTTCTCCGAGGGCCATCCAGCTGACTGCGGAGGTTCTCTTCCTCCTTGGACATCGATCCAATTTCTGCTTGCAAAGTCACCTCCTCCATCTCCGCCGTCCCTTGAATCACCATGAAGTCCTGGCCAGAAGATGAGGTCCTCTGAACTACCTCACAGCCTCCTTCCCTTGGGTCTTCTCCATCCTGCTGCAGCACCTTGCTTGCTACTTTTCGTCTGCTTCTGACATAATCCAGGTTGTCGTGTTTTTTCTCTGCAAGCTGGAAGATGGTGGGGACAGCAGTGGGCTTCAGCAACCGGTGCTGGTCTTCCAGCCGCTTAGAAAAACTGTCTTTGGTGAAATGCTCGCTGCAGAGAAATGAGTACTTGGTGGGAGTCCAGTTGTCTCTCTGGACTGCTTTCAGCCACTGAATCAGACGCTTTGAATCCTTCAGAGGGAATCTGAAAAACAGACAAAAAACCCCATTAAAAAAAAAAAATGGAAATCATGTTCTGGAAATCAGAAGGGTTAGTACTCTTAGGTTTAGAAAACTCTCGCGAAAGCTGTATTTTAACAGGTTACGCTTATTTGAGGATTATTCCACTTTGGTCTGAAACACTGCAAATTTGTTCCCTCTGTTAATGGCCCCACTTCACCAACAGCACCCAACTAAAGCATCGCTTCCCTTTCCATCAGCAACCAACCCATTAACCGGTCACTCATCCACCCTGGGACAAACGTGGCAGCCCGAGGAGGAACGAGGATGCGAAGGGCACGGAATCGCCCCCAGCCCGGCCAGCAGGTCGCCCATCCCCGGGCCCCCACTGCTGTTTGTGCCCGGTGTATTTAATGCGGTATAAAAATGCCTGGGCTGAAGGAAGACCCTGAGGGGTTGAACGAGGCGCCTTTCCCGAATCCTCGGCGACGAGGACACCTTGCCCTGGGGGCTCCCCCATGGCAGCAGCACCCCTCGGCCAGGCGGACGGAGGGGGCCAGGCCTCGCCCTCAGCCCGGGCCCCAGGCCCCGCGGCGGTCGGGGGCTCTCCCCGCTGCCGAGCCGAGCTCCGCGGGCGCCGGGGAGCCCAGAAGCGGTTCCCGGCGCTGAGGGGAAACAAAGGGCGGCCGCTGCCGCTCGGGGCCCGGCGGGGGAAGCGCCGCGGGGGCGGGCGGACGGCCGCCCCCCGCCCGGCCGGAGCGGAGCCAGGGGATGAGGGAGGCCCGGCGGCGGCACCTGCGGGGGGCCGGGGGCGGCGGGGTTGAAGCGGGCCGGGCGGCCGCCCTTACCTGTGGAAGGAGACGGCTCCCCGGTGCGCCTTCCCCTGCCGGTTGGAGCAGTTGGCGGCGGCGCAGCAGATCACCATCTCCGCCCGCCGCCGCCGCCGCCGGCCGGGCCCGCCCCGGCCCCGGCCCCCGCCCGCCGGACCGGGCCGCCGCCAGACGTACAGCAAGATGGCGGAGCCAGGTCACCCCGGCCGCCCCTCTGCCGCTGGGGAAGGGGTTTCTGTACGGCACTTCTGTCAGCCAAGATGGCGGCTGCCGATGGCCGCCGCCATTTTGACCGAGGCGCCGCCGTACAGCGCCGATGCTGCGGGGAGGGGGGGGGGGAAGGGAGGAGGGAATCGCTTCCGGCGCCGCTCGCTTGCCTCCTCGGTGCTGCAAGGCGTCCGACTCCCGACAGAGCCGCCTAGTCGGCCGCGGCCAAGCCACCAAAAGGGCCTCCGAGAGAGCAATGGGCCGGGGGATGTGTACAATCCTAGGGAAAGGGGAGCTAGGGCTCCCCCAGTTCCGTACACAACGATGGCCGCGCCCGTCTGTCCGAACTTTCACGGGCGTACGTGTCATGGGCTACTCCCGCCGGCTCCACTCCCGTGCAGAACGAGTGGAGCCCTTACGGTCCAGCACACCGCCTCGTCCAGCCCCGGACCCTCTGCTGACCTGGGGCCTCTCCCCTTCCCTGTGCCGCTTGCCGTACAGCAAAATGGCGGACCCCAGGTGTGAGGAGGAAGCTGCGCGGCGCACTGTGACGAGCGCTGCGGAGAGCCAACCGCCGCAGAGGCCGGCGGCCAGCGGCGCTCCCATTGGGCGGGCGCCGCAGCCGCACTAGCAGCCGCGCAGGGCTGCGCCGGGGCGTATGTGTCGGCGGGGACGGCAGCGGCCGCAGCCCTCGGTGGGGCCGCCGCCATGGACGCAGGTGGGTGGTGGCGGCCGGGGCGGCCCCTTACCGTGCCGCAGCCGGGGCAGGTTGGCCGCTTTCCGTTTCAGGAGCCCGCGGCCCGGCCTGGCGGCCCTTGGAGGCCTGCGGCTCCCTGGGGCGGTCCAGGCCCAGGCGGCCCGGAGCGGCGCGGCCTCCGCCGGCTGGCGGTCACCGCTCCCCAGGCCTGAGGGGCCCGGCTGCCTCTCCAGCGAGGGGAGACGGTGGATTGGGGGGGCCTAGGCCGTGGCTCCGTTGCCGCCGGTGCAGGCCGGAGCCCTGTCAGCAGGGAGGTGTATCCCTCCAGCCCTTCCCCACCCGGCTCTCGCCCGAAGAAGCTCTTCGGCGTTTTTTTGGTGGCTGCCAGGGGAGCCACCTGCACCGCCACAGTGGTGACAGGGCAAGCGTTCCCCTGCTCCGCTCCTGAGGTGCTGCCGCCGCCTTCATTGTGTCGGGGGGGGGCACAATGGTCACCCTTACTCTTTGCAATGGAGGTTTTGTGTCCGTGCAGGGGGAGGAAGGGAAGAAGCATGTTGGCGCTGGGCTGCGACTCGCTTCCTTCTAGCCTGCACGTAGTAACAGTTTTCATCCACCCTCTGCGGAGATAAGTGTTGGTCCATAATAACGAACATCTTCCCCTGCCGTGTGGGCTCCTCCTCCGCGCTGGGCGAGCCTGTGTGCGTGGAGGGAATTCACAGCAGCTCCTGGCCCTGAAGGCTGCTGGATGGGCTTGTTTCTGTCCTTGGTGCAGGTGCTGCTGCTGTCAGTGTTGGTAGTGTCCCCGCTTGATGCCTGGTGCGTCCTTGTACAGCATTGCATCCAGTGTCTCGTGTTCTGGCATGTGAACTTACACAGCCTGAGCTGGGGGATATCTTTGCTTTCCCTTTGTGTGAGCATTCCGAGGCTTATTGAGGGAAGGAGAAGCTCGCTGTGATAGGGCTGGATCTCCTCTGTGCAAAGAGGATGGGGCTCTGGGCTTTGGAGCAATGAGAGCTCAAGCCCCTTGGCCTCCAGTCTGGCTCCTGAGATGGTCAGGGACCTCACCGTCAGACTTTGAACTGTTTGATCTGGGCCTCCAAGAAAGCACCGTTCTCCAGTTGACTGACTTTTCTTCCCTGTGTCTTAACTCCTTCTTGTTGCTTAGATAATTGGGTTTTGTCTTGTTTGAAAGACCAGAAATAAGGATCCAGGCTGTTCTTCAATTATCTGCTTTCTAGGCATTTTTTAGCAGTGAGCTTTACCAACAGAGTGAATTCACCTTCTCTTGTCAACTCTCTTTTGAAATATTCTATAGCCAGTAGCTCTCTTCCTTTCCACTCTGCCTTGGGTGCTGTACCTTTGTCAGCTGAGGGAGATGATTGTCCATCCCACTTCTTGTTTTTTCACTGTGGTATTAATTGGAAGCTGAAGGACTCGGGGAAAATGTGTCTCAGCCCTTGTGGGCTCTCCCTGAGAAATGTTACAGTGCCAGGAAGAGAGGCACCTGTAGGGACTGGTGAAGCCCAAGAAGCAATTTGGGAAGTGAGCTATTGCAAAGCCTGGTTATCCTTTGATCTGGTTCTTCAACAAAGCATCTGAGCTTTGCAAACAGACTGGAACCAAGATGATTGATGCTGGAGTGAACATCAGGTGTTTTGCTGAGCAAAGTGCAGGGAAAATCACTTGCCATGTATCTGTTTGAGTCATCAAAGTTTTGACTTGTTGTTATTTGTTTCCCAAAGTTGATAGAAAACCAAACGGCTTTGGATTTGGTAAAGCAGGTAGAGTTAATGCCTGTCAAGGGCTGGATACTTGCCGTAAGCACATCATCTTGCCTTCAGCACGTTGGCAGACTGGTGTCACCAGTTGGGGTCTGCTCCCTGATCCCTGTCTGTGCCTCTGGGGTTGTTTGTGTGGGAGCTTATTAAAGATTGAGCTCATGGTTTTAGCTTGGTTTTTCATTGTACAGCTTAAGAATATAAGAGGGGGAGGTGAGACTTCACCCTCTGCTCTATGTCTGGAGGTAGTTTTTCTTGTCTATGTCAAGATGGTTGCGCTCAGGTTTAGTAAACTGGTATTGAAAGTCACTGGTAGTGTGGGTGCACACGGGGTGCATCACGGGGCGGTTCCTCCGCTTCGTACAAGGTAGGCTTTTGTGATGTGGCCTGTTATCTTATAACTGAGTAGGTCTAACCACATGCACAGAAGTGGAAGAGAACCCAAACACTCAGACTCAATGCTGGCATTTAACGCGGGTATGGTTTCAATACCTTTACCTAAGTTCTTTAACATAGGTATTTTGTGGAGTGGTGCCTTTTCTCTCAGGGCTTTCTAGGGAGTGTGTGGGACGAGAAGGTATTGTGGGGCACTACGGCAGACCCCATGGGAGGTGTGCCCACGGGGTAGAGATCCAGCCAACCTCATAGAGTTGACAGCCTGAGGCTCTTGGAAAGTGAGGCTATCTTTCTGCGGGTGTGCTTTGCAGGGCTGAAACTCTCCGCTTTTTAACTCTAAATCGACTGTGCATGGAAAGAAGTTGATGTTGTATGTGATGTGTGCTCAGATTTTCTGCAGAGGCTGCTGCTCTGCTGTCCCGAACACTCAGGAGTTGGTATTTAAAATAGATTGAGGGCTTCTTGAAGGTGAAGTTTTGGAGTGCTGCCCAAGAAATTTGCTGATCTTGCCCAACTTCTGCAGCTCTGAAGAGAGCATCTTCAAATAAGATTTCTTCTTGATGCATTTCCAGTTTTATTTATTTTCAGACCCTTTGCCTCTAAAGGGGAGCAAAAGGCTCCTGTGCAATTTGTGGCACTTCTTGTCCCTCTGTCTGAATTATTTGGATCCCACTGGCTCATATTTAGCTCATCTGGGGAATAGCCCAACAGATGTACTTTTTCAAAGTGACAGAGTGTCTGAAGGTAGATGTTTGACAAAGAAGCACTTTAGTGACTTCAAGCCTTGTGGGGAGTTTGTTGCTCCCATTATAAAATGGGAGGGTGGATAGCTTGAGAATTCCTGTGTAGCATCCTTGTTTCAGTAATTTTATTTAAGCTTTTTGAGGCTCCTTTGTCAGAGAGATGGATTCATGGCAAGCTTGAGAACTGACAAAATACACCACAAAATATTCCTCGGAGCTTTAAAACCTATCTGAGAACTTCAGGTTTTATTTTGAGATCAGATCTGGTAACACACTGAATTAAAAAAAAAAAAAAAAGCCTAATGACTAGCTTCCCCTTTGAGCTGTCAGAATAAACTTGTAATGTCTCATGCCAAAGGGAAACGTCTGAAAATTAAGGGTGAAAGTCAAATGTGGTGCACGCTTGAAACCATCTGGAGAAGTCACATTGCTTTCTTTCCTGGAAAGAAATTTCCAACCCTGAGCAAGGAAGGGGTGAAAGCAAGCCAGGCTATGAAGTAAAGATAGAGACAAAAAGCATGGACTCCTGAGGACTTGTAAATACGTTTGGCTAGTATATTCTTAATATATATTCTTCATTTCCCTGCTGAGGTTTGTTAGAGGAAAAGACTGCATTAGTTTGCTGGTACTTTTCTGTGCAAGCAGAATTGTTTTGCTTTAGCTTGCTGTTGAGAAGGCACCTCACAGGATGGGAATGTGTGGCCCATCTATCCGAGGTGTGCCTGAAAGTCCATAGCCCAATTCACGCGAGGAACATGCTTTAAATCTTTTGAGCTAGGGTTAGGACCAGAGTCCAATTGAAAATTTGATTTAGGAGCCTGTTTTCATCTCTGTTCTGCCAGGGTTCCTGCTTAAACAGTTTGGTGGTGGTGTCTTCCTGCTGTTACTTATTTTCTTTGATGTTTGGAATCGGAATTTCAGGTCAGAGAGCCTACAGGAAGCACAATTTAGACATCTGGAAGGAAGGGGAGCAGAACATGGTGACATTCTGGAGCTCTCTTTGATGCAAATCAGTCAAGTCGTTATTTACTGATGCTCTGGGTGATGCTTTGGAAAGCTACGCAGGGAATGATTGGGAGGAAAGCTCAGCTGAGGGTTGCACCAGAGAAAAGCAGCAGGTGACTCTCCTGGGAAACAAAAAGTGAGATGTGCACCATGGAGAGTGGTGGCTTTCACAGAAAACAGGGCTGAGGAGCTTGTGGTCGTTTAGTCCATTGCCCTGTTTTAAACTCATGTCGTGTTACTGCATGATTTATTGCATCTGCTGTGAGAGATTTTCAATCATCACTTTACCAGCTACAAAAGAATCTGGCTTAGTTATGCTTGAAATTTTTGTTAATGAATTGACACTTACAAAATCAGATGGTTCATTCCCAGGGTTCCAAGACCATTTTAAAGTGCCTTATTTTCAAATACAGACCTAATGGAGCACAGCTCATGCAACCCTCCTTGGGTTTTTTCTTCCCCATTGCCCCGTTTTGCACGAGAGCTCGGGCTGCTGAGCTGTTCTGTGGTGGTCGTGGCAGAGGAGGTGATGCCCAGGCACTGGTGGGTGCCATGCTGTGAAGGGAGATGGTAAATTAGGCACAAAGTTTGCCTGTCCCCTCTGACTGAATACATCTCTGCAGGGCGCTGTGTTCCTTGGGCTTTAGCGTGACGTGGGTAAAGGCAGTGCTGCTCCTTGGGCTGCAGGCCTGTTTCAGTGCAGGTGATGACTTCTGCTGCTTTCATTGCCCCTTGAGGAGCGACAACGTCATCTTAATGTCATCTGTGCTTTTGGTGTTCCACCACGAGATATTCTATCCTCTGGAAGAACGATTTTAATCGCTTCACTCTCTTGAAAAGAGGACCTTGACATCGTTGCACGATGGTGAGAAGCAGAGTGCAGCTGTTGCATGAAAGTCCTAGATGTTTTCTTGACCATTTCCTGCTCCAGGGCAGAACCTGGGGCTGACCTAACCTGGAAATCCCTCTGCTTTTCTACTCGTGGAGCAGCCGGCAAGGAGCCAGGGCTGTGCCAGCTCTCTCTGCCTTCCGACGCCAGTGGTCACAGGGGCAGCCAGCTCGAGCCAGGTGCTCTGGGTGTGTAAGCTGCTGGTCCACAGCAGCTCTCATTCTGTGGTTTTGCACCTTTTTTAAAACCCAAGGAAAAGCTATGAAAGGTATGTGATTTCCTCTTTCTCTTTCTAGCTACTCTTACCTATGACACTCTCAGGTTCGAGTATGAAGACTTCCCTGAGACCAAAGAACCCGTTTGGATACTTGGCCGGAAATACAGTGTTTTTACAGGTATTTTTCCTGCTTGGTGCAACATGCTGCAGTGCTCCAGAGGACTTTGTTAATGTTGTGCTTTGCAGACTGCAGAGTGTGTCTCTTTGCTGGCAGAGCAGCAGACTATGGGTGCCATGCTTCTCTCTTT
>BJBW01006351.1:0-48410 GCA_004320125.1 Scolopax mira | reverse complement strand
TTTGATCAGCAACCAATCTTTTCCAGTTATTCATTACAAGTCATGTCTACTCAAAATGAATAGAGGTTATTTCTGTTAATGTGAAATAGAATGCTTTTATTCTTACTTAGTTTTGTGAAAATCAAAAATTATCTAAATACTTTGACACCTCTGTTTTGAGAGGCACTATATTTGTGCTTTTCATCTTGTGTAGGTCTTAAGGTTGCCCATACTAATTTTGAAGGATACCCACTGCCCCTTTTCTTTAGTGTCTAGTTGTATTAGTGGTATTTTTATGCTTAAAACTTAAGTTTAGAAAAATGTAGGTTATAGGCATTTAATAAGTCATGTGCTGTATGTGAACAAGACCACTGATTGCAGATGACTAATCAACGGTCCAGATAGGGTAGTGTATTAATATAGCTACCCTGTTACCACTATTTGAAGTAAGCTGACTAGTCCTTAAATAATCTATCTCTAGTTTTGCGTTTTGCTGTATAGATGCCTATTAAATATAATTCTTGTGGTTAATAAAATACTGATGTTGACTATCACAGTTTGTGGAGCTCATGAGGACTCCTATATGTACAATTCGTTTCTGTTGTGCTTGATAGTATGAGCACAGCGTGTTTTGCCAGTGCTGCAGACTTGATATAAACTAAGGAACTAAAGGCAAAGGAACTAAAATATTACACCTCCTCCTTGAAAAGCTGTAATTTTTATTATTTTGTATTTCCCACAGCATCCAAAAAATCGAAGTATGAAGATGTTATTGACCTCAATATCTGTGCGGATTTGTCCTGTTTACGTATCTTTATTAGAGAGAAAAAACATAGAATAGCTGAAATTCACATTGAAGGTAGGAACAAAACTTTAATCACAAAGGCATAAAACTTTGTACTAGAATAGTCTCTAGATTTTGTATGTCTTTTTTTTATAAGGTCTGGATAGCCAGGTGATCATGAAGAAAACAGCAACAGAAGTGACTGCAAAATTAAAGAACATAATTGTTGTGGATTCTGATGAGGCAGCATTGTATAAAAAGGTATGCCTTTGCATGTATCGTTGATTTCTGAATGGAGTATAGATGCTTAATTAATTTGTGGACTCTAGTCTTTAAGTTATGATTATCTTTTTAAAAAAAACCCATCCTGTTTTATGGATTTTCTGGGAGCGTTATAGCTCTATAGGCAGCATGATTTCATCCCAACAACCCATGATTTTTAGGCCGACATTGATTTTGTGCAACTGTGATGCCCAGCTGGTTATTATGCTCATGATTCTCTTGTACAGAATCATTCAAGCTGAGATTCCAACTGAATATTTTCAGCTATTTCAAGGTTGTTTGGGTTTTTTTTCATTTATTGTTGAGATATTCGAAGTAAAAATGCCTTAGAAGTGTGAAGTATTACATCTTACTTTGAAATTCAGTTTCTCCAGCATAAGTTTTTTATGTTATTATTTTATGTTTTTATAAAAGACATAACTCTTTATTTTCCTTCGAAGGCTCTTTACATCACAGGAAAAGAAGTCTTCAACTTCAGAATGGTATCATATGTGAATGCTACAGATGGCATTGCATATACAAATATGGATGTTGTTGACAATCGTATTTGTCTAACTGTTGGGTGTATTCAAGTAGTTTTTGTCAACAAGTTTGTTTCATCTATTCTGGTAAGTTAAATTTTCCAGATTCTGTTCCTTAACATTCAGATATCGTTCTCAGAGCTAGAAAGTGATAAAGCATCCATACGGGATAGTGCCTGCTTATGTTAGAACTCTTATATACTGTTGTAAAGCTTCACTGGGATTGGTGGTTGGGGTATTTTGCTATTATGGAGTGTGTGATAATGACTTTTGCTACTATTGTTAGTAATTTTTTTCTTTAAATGGCTTGTGGTAGCTTTCAGATACATGCGCTGTTCATTGTTTATAAGACTGAAATATGAGTAATAAACCATGAAAAGTAATGACTTCTCCATACATTCTGCTAAATAATATTTAGTACGGAAATGTATTTTTTTATATATATATACACACACATATATATACACATGCTTTATCTTATTTTGGGGGGAGATTATCCTATAAAAGAATTCAGAAAAATTGTATAGCAAAAATAGTGTCTCAAGATGCTTTGCTATTTTAAAAGCTGTGATTCTTAGTGTTTCTTGAAGTAGTAAAATTCTTAAGTTCTTTATTCTTTTCCTAGGCTTTTATAAATAACTTCCAGGCTGCCAAGGAAGCTGTTACTGAGGCAACTGTTCAAGCAGCAGAGAAAGCAGCAACAGGTGTAAAAGAGCTGGCAGAGCGTAGTTCCCGTTTGGCACTGGATATCAATATTAAAGCACCTGTTGTGATAGTTCCACAGTCAGCAATGTCTGCGAATGTTCTGGTGGCTGATCTTGGTCTGATCACGGTGAAGAACCAATTCTTTATTGCTAAAACAAAAACACGGTATAATCTCCCACCTGTTGTTGACTCTATGACAGTGAAATTGAGTGAACTAAAGTTATACAGGTAATGCAGTATCTTTTTTTTTTTTTTTAAATTCATACACTTCTTTAGGGATACTTCAGTTGCAGAGTTTTGAGAAATTGTTATCAAAATAAATAGTTAATGGTTGGTGGTTGGTGGACACACTGTCTTGAAATCTAGCAGCAAATTAATAAAGATTTTGTAAAAGCCATTAAAATGTATGGTTTAGGAGAAATAGCATCTGCACTTCTTTTAATGGAGACAAATGTTTGTTCAAGTAATACAGTGTAGAATACTAGACTTATACATCACTCAGTACTGTGGAACAATTTAATACCCATTTGTAAATGGCCATTTTGATGGGGTTTTCAACTATACATAGCAGGAATGATATTGAGTTGGATAGCTGTAACAAAGTGCATGGCAATGGGTCTTGGTGCAGGGGATTAGGAGGTGGAGAGGGAAGGAAACAGGATTTTCAAACATAGGCTGAAGAAAGAAGGAATTGCTTTCCAGTGGAGAGCAGGTAAGAGATCCTGACTTGCAAGAAGTTAGTATGTTGCGTGCCTGGTATGTCCTCTTCTTTGGCTTTAACTGGAGATGCTGGAGTAGTATGAAGACTGCTCTACAGTACTATTCAAAAAGATGAGGGAAAGACAGAAATGTGTTTGTGTTGATTACAATGTGAAGTATGTCAAGCTGGGAGTATTTTGTTTCTATTCACAGATCGTGCTATGAGCAGGGTTCATTGCAAACTGAAGTACAGTTGCTGCAGCCACTCAATCTGGAAGTAGCTGTTGAACGAAATTTAGCTGCTGCGTGGTATAATGAAGTACCTGACATTGAAATATCTGGCAGACTCAAGCCTATGAATGTAAGCGCTCATTTCTAAAAGCAGCTGTTAAAATATATGTGGAAAATGGATTCACTTTTTCTGTCCATACAAGTTTCTTACGTTATAGTTTGATTTCAAGGGGAAAAAGGAAGTAAATAGCTTTCTAATCTAAGTTCTAATCTAAGCTCTGTATTTCACCTATGATACTGCAGTCAGACTTTGTACTATATATTAATGTTGATAGTTAGAAAGTCTTCTTTGACCTGGCAGTATCTTTCAAAGAAGGAATGGAAAAAGTTAGGATCTGTTGGTCGATTCATTTGCAGTGCCATCACCTGCTGTAATCATACCCATGACAAGCCTGAGTAAATGTACATGCTCATTTAAATTTAACAGCAAAAAATTGCTTGTCAGTTGTATGAGCAAAATGAATTTGCCAAGTTTTGAAACAGAACTAGTAAACATTACTGTAAAGTATCTTGTGACTAAATGTGAATGGATCTTTAGTCTCCTAAATGGAGAATCAGATGAGATTAACTTTGTTTCTATGTTTACTTATAAACTTAGATTTTAGTTGTCAAAAGTTCCATCAACTTAATGACTTCAATAGCAATCTTTTTTTTAAAGCTAATTCTCAGTCAGGAAGACATTACGACAATATTGAGGACACTAAATGAAAATATAGGTGGAAGCTCTGGTGCATCAACATCTTTACCAGAACCAAAAGATACGACTAGCCATTGTAGTGATATGCATAATATTTCACAGCACTCTGCAGGTAATGTTTTATAAAATTACACGTAGTCTAGCATTTTCAGGTATTACTGTCAACTTATTATTTCTTTTGGAGTACCCTTTATGAAAAGATACCAGATGCAGTTGTTTTTAACAGTATACCTCAAATCTTGACATTGTGATTTGAGCTATACCCAACAATAATGATAATGAATAGGAGCAACTGGGCTACTGCAGTGAGTTCTATAGCATGACTTGTTTTAACATAGGGACTGTCTTGCTATAATGGAGTGAGCACCTAAAAGTCTGTCAGATAGTTTTGGTAGCATCCCAGCTTTGGAAAACTGCTATGTTACTCTTTTTCCTGCATATGCTGGATCCATTGCTATTTAGTTTTAGATCTGTTTGTCTTGTTATAATGATGGCATCCCTAAAAGTTGTTCCTATTCACTATGCATCATTGCCCATAAACTGTTCAGAATAAACTAAAAAAATAAAAAAATCAATTAGGGTTAAGAATAGAATCTATTAGATATGAAAAATGTCAAAAATGTGGTAAGATGAACAAATGAGGATGAAAATAAACTTGTATTCTTTGTAACATTCTTGCACACAGTACCATATAAGGTAAGGGAAGTTTTATATTTATGTCTTAAGGTGTTTAAAAATACACATATAATATAGAATTATATTTGCTCAAATATTGTGTGACTTTCCCAGAAGTAGTTATAGAGAACATGGTAAACATACCCAAAGTGTGGATGGATTTACACGTGGAGAAAAATTAAAGTCTTTGTAATCATTAATGCGGACGCTGGTTTGGGGTGTTTGGTTTTGATTTGTTGGTGTTTTTTCTTTTTTGCATTCAGGTAATATTCTTTAATATTAAAGTGTTTTTCTAATTTCTGAAAGGTGTAACTGTTGTGACATCAGCTGTGGTTGAATTGCATTCACCCATGAAAATAAAAACAACACTAAAACTGGACTTCAGATTCGACTCTCTGACTTTAGTATTGTATAGTCCAAATTCAAAGCAGGTAAATACAATTTTCTTTACAAAGAGAAAGAAACAACTTGAAGTTGTTAGTCCAAGAAATTCTGAACAGAAATAGTTTAATTTATGAGCAAAGAAAATGATTTGTAGTGATAGTAGTAAACATGATTGAAATGATGAAGAACTATTTAAACTAAATCAGGAGACAGCACAGGAAAGAATGTCTAGTGGTAGCACATAATACATTCCATCTTCTGTGATCTGACTAAAAATGTGCTGAAAATTTGTTAGTTTAAAATACAGTTTTGGAATTTAAAAATGCAGAGGGATGCAACCTATTCTTTGGTTACACAAGCACATGTATATATGTGAAATTGTGGAGAGAGATTTATATTACAGTATGTATGCATTTTTTTTATTCTTGGTTTAAATTTACAAAACTTTCTGATTGAATGTTTGGTAGCATTTAATTTTAAATTTATGGTGTGTTATTTTATTTTTTGAAAAGTTTTCCAGTATCTGGCTAAACACTACATAGTCATAAGAGACAAAACTTTGTTTGGTGTCTTTGGACAGACTGTGTTTCTTAAACAGCGAACAAAACAATTTTACATATTGTCTTCATCTCATTAATGTAAGCTTGCTTTAGGAAGATGATAGAAGCATAAAGCTTTCTTTTTTTTTTTTTTTAGTTTTGTCTGAATGTTACTGATTTTTGTCTTTTGAATTACTAGTGGGTTTATTAAATACATTATTATTAGAAATCCTACCAGTTAGAATGAAGCTGTATATCACACCTGTGTATTATTTCCATTGCTTTTAAACAAGTCTACCAGCATATTTTCATTTGATTTAAACAGGTTACAAATTTGGATCAGAGAGATGAACTTTTGAAGCTCGCAGAGTTTAAGTTAGTTTTGATGTCAGCTGCTCTCAAAATGTTATCAGACGGTTCAATGAATGCTTCGGTCAAGCTGGCAAACTGTACTTTAGATGATAAAAGACAATCAATCCAGAAGGCTACACCACGGTCTGTATTTTGACATGTTACTGTTTATTGTCTGACAAAGAATTCCAAATGTTTCCATTTTAGTGTTTTGATAAAACTGCAGTTGTTTAGGTGTAGGTGGTTCTTAAATTACATGTTACTATAAAATGTCTTGCATTTTGTTCCACATGTTTATGAGACCAATATAAATGCTAGAAAGAAACTTTAAATATGAAATAAACCAAATGCAAAACCAAAATTCAAAATTAATAAATGCATATAGAAACAAATTACACTTTCAGCTTTAATAAACCACCGGCTAAGTAAGACTTAAGATTATTTTTTTTTTTCATGAAGAGTAACAAGCTTCAGTAAAGTATACATTTGATATGTAAACAAGGAATTGTGATGGTTGGAGTTGTTAAAATTGTGAACACCTTTGCTAATATATGTAAGTCTGTATATGTAAGTCCAGTTTTGAAGTTCTATAGAATTTATGTCAGTGGTTTTATTGGACATGTTTTAAAAATTTTTGTTACTTTAAAATTCACTCTTGTTAGTGTATTGCAACCGGATTGAGGATCTTGAGTGTTTTTTAGTATTTGTGGATGGTTTGTTATTATCTCATTAAATGCCACCTTAATGGTCTTGCAGGATGGTGGAAATGAAACATGGATTTGAAAAGAAAGTTATGGTGGATATAAGCTATAAGCAAGGGAGAGATGGCACTGTTCTGGATGTGATTGTTCAAGAGATATACCTTTGCGCAAGCATGGAGTTTCTACTTACTGTTGCAGATATATTCCTTAAGGCTAATGCAGAAAGTGCTGCTGCACAGAGAAATCTCAAGCAGTCGTTACCTTTAAAGGAGCAAGGTATCTACTAGAAATATTTAAAAATGTATATTTAAATATGTTTAATTTTGGTATTTAAATGCTATGTTAAAAATTATAGTACTCCTTTTATTCAGTTTCCTATGTTTGTGTGTACCAAACAGCTTCTTTTAACCACTGATGCTTCTTTCTTTGCATCATGGAAATAGGTTCATGTCCTTTGGTCTTTATTTCCAAATGAAGCTTTGTCTTATCACAGCAAGGAAATATTTAAAAATGTATTAAAAATAAAATAAAATGGGAAAGTACAATTACAGCTGGCATTCTGTAGGTTTCTGGCTATCTTCACAGTCTCAAGAAGGTTTAAAATGATGATTACTACTATTATAATTTTCATCCTTCCTGAGAAGGATGGAGCATATTATATTATGCTTAAATAGGAGTTCGGCCTCTCGGATATAGAGAGTTCAGCCTAGAAATGTTGACATTTCACTTGTCCAATGATGCATGTTTCTTCCTACATCAGGAAATAGGTTTTTAGCTTGAGTGACCAATTTTGCCTTCCTAGAGCAGAGCACCCTAAACGTGACCTCAGAAATTAGTCCATGAGATCATCAGAGCAGAAAATAGGCTATTTATGCTTCCAGGCTTTGGGAAGATCACGTCAGGTCTGCAAAGCAAATGCCCTTTTTGGTTTTGTTTTCCTGTACTCTACATATCCACCGCAGCTATGCCTACTGTGATTATTTAAGAGATGATTAAAATCTAAACAAACTGGAAAGTCTTACATAAAAGTATATTGGTACTGTAAATGGTTGCATCAAGTATTAGTAAATACTGCATTATTGTCTGATGGAAAATGTGTTTTGTTGCCCCAGAGAGCAGAAAATGTCTGTCATTTTCATAAGACTCTATCATAGCTGTCTAATGTACATATTTAGTGGATATTTAGTGATATATTTGCTAGTGTCAGAGATAGTAACAGTGGTGATACTGTTGTCCTTTTCATTTTGACAAAGAAGTTTTGTGGAATCTTACTGTATCTGAAAATAATTAGGGCTTTAATGGTTTTGTATATCCAGTGAAGAGCTTAGGAATAAGTCATTTGCAGAGATCTACAGGTTTTCTGATATCAGTTATGCTAGATCTTACCACTAAATCTTTAGAACCTCTCTGTAAGTTATGAGAGCTGTAAGTAATGATAATTGAATCTTTGAACAATTAATCTGATTTAATTTATATTTTTGAAGCACCTGCACAGCCTGTATCTACAATGGAAATGAACATTGTTGTTAAAAATCCAGAGATTGTGTTTGTGGCTGATTTAACAAGAAGTGATGCTCCTGCATTGGTTGTTACAACCCAGTGTGAGGTCTTCATTAAAAAAAGCCCCGAAAGGTATAACATGACAGCTGCTGTTAAAGAGATACAAATGAAAGCATGCCCATTTCTACCAGAAAAAAGGAAAGGGAATATTACTACGGTGAGTTTGCAAACATCCTGTTTGTATTTAAAAGGCGCTGTGTAACTTCTACTACTAGGAAACAAGTTACTTCTGAAGCTTTCATCATTAGAATGTGTGTTCTAGACTTATGAGTAAAATTTTATGGCTAACTTACTTTCTTGATTTTATTCTGCTTTGTCTGATATGCCAAAAACATCACCTTGATCTATGTCTTTGAGATTTGCTTTGTATGACAAGCTAAAATTAATAACCCAGAGGAATTAATAATGTTAATGATCTTACACAGTATATAAATACTGTGTAAGCCAATTAAATAGAATTTTTGAGTGTACACTATTTCAAATGCAATGTAGTAAATTTTGAGTACTTTCAATATGAAACTTTGCATTGAACAGCTATGCAAGTGAATAACAAAGCATCATAGGCAGAATAGGAAGTATGTATTATGAAATAGACTATTTATGGTATGCTGTTCATAAATTCTTTTGTGCTAAGGTCTACAGATCCATTATATTAAAAATGCCTGCTTATATTTTCACAACAGAATCAAGCTTATTAATTACTGGCCAGATGGGAATGCATTGACTCTTGGAGCTTCTTACAGTTTTTCCATTTCTGTAGCAGACTGTAATTCAGTTAAGTCTGTAATGATATGGTTGTATCAGAGGAAAAATTTAATTTAAGTATATCCAATTGTTAATTGTGTCCTCAGACCACACATGAATTCTGAAGAATTAAGTCTTTTCAGCTCTGTATTAATGCCTGCTTACTTTATGGAGCTATGTAGGAAAGATGAAAGTTATAAGCATAAAGGAGTGGCAGTTCATCATCTTATTGGATACTTTCATAGCAGCTCAGTTTAGTCCTTGGGTAGACACAGTCTTTGATTGCATTAATCTATTAACAATCTAACAATCATTGAGAAAGTGATGCACTGCTAGCTACAACACAATGTGAAGTTGCTTGACTTCCATTTCAGTAGCCGGCAAATATGGCACAAATGTGTCACAAATGTGTCTAGCTTTGTAGAATGCAATTACCAGGCTTCTCACCAAGCCTTTACGCTTACAGAAATATTTTCTGTCAGAATCTGTTATCTCAGAACTGTAGAAACAAAGACTTGTATTTGACAAGATACTTGTGCTATAAAGAGGGAAAAAACTTCAAAGAAGGCACTGTTTTACAAGGTCCTCTGAAAGATTCAGAACATTCTCAAGAAAGTAGTAGAGGTTAAAAATTTGATGTTGTCTGCAGGTAGCAGTGTAATTGTGCCTTTTGAAAACATGTACATAATTAAATCTCTGAAGCCAGGTTTCCAGGAAACAATACCATTTTGGTCTGGGAAAACAGTCAGAACAATGGGACTAAGATGATATTCCATGGCCGCCTTTACTCAAGAAAGAAAATGTAAGATACAAGGCTATATGAGGATTACAGGATTTCATTCCTGGCTGATAATGATGTGAAGATTTTATATTACCTAAACTTTGTGGACATTAGTGGTGGATGAATTCATCACCCTGATGAACAGGTTTCCCCAGATACCCAGGAACCTAGCCTCTGTATGTAGAGTAGCACAAGTGATGAGGTTTTTTCTGTACATTTCTCACATGTATCTTGATCTAAAGAAGAATGTTATTTTTCATTCCTGGCTGTAACACAGAAGAAAAAAGATAATTTGAGCAGCAGAAGATAAAAAAATAGGAATGAATATTCTGTTAGATCAAACTAATTTGGGAAAAGTGTGATAAAACTGATTCAGCATGTCTCTATGCCCCCAGCATATCTGATTCAGATATGGACAGGGAGATCAGGAAAGATTGCAAAATTAATATGGTTTGAAATGACCATTTGTGAAAGATTTACCTTCTCAGGTGAGGACTGGAGAGTAAATTGTGCAGTCAATTCAGCATCAGTAAAACCTAACTACATGTGTTTTGCATGTGGTGTACTTAGATTGCGATTTGGCGAGTCTTGGCAAATGGGAGTATGCAAGAACTGTTTGTAAAGATGTTATTAGTGTTCAGATTACTCCTAATTCTGAAGAAGCAAATAATGGTAACTTTTGCTTCTGGTACTTTTGATATGTAGTATTTAAAAAGTATGTGATTTTTAAAATATTTTTTTCTCTATTTAACATGTGTTTTTACTCTGTGTAGGTATTACAGCCTTGTGACTTCTTCTTTGAAATGAAACAGTCAGGTATTGATCCACAGACAGCTGATCTAACGATTAAATCTCTAACAATAAAAGTAGGTATACTTTTATTGTGGCTTTAGTTTTTAGTTCTCTACTACTTAATGCTCTGAAGGCTTTGAACTTGGTTGTGAGATATGTTTCCAAAAGAAAAATAAAACCAAGAATGACTGAAATGGGGAATTGTTTGTGTTCTTCATCAGGCCACCTACCTACCTACTTAATGTGAAGATAAACAATATTGAAAGTTAACAATGCTTTGGTTTTCGACCTGTGTTTTATAAAATGGCCTGATGTGCAGAGATAAGTTTTGAAGTGTTCAGATGAAGCCTTGGGTGATGTAGTTTGGAAAGCTCCTATCTGGAAGAAAGGCAGGGGCTGAAAATCTGACTAAGTTGAACTATTGCTTGTGGAAAGGAATGAGTTTTCTCCTGTAGAGAACAGAAGTGCTTTGTTAGCGTAACATATTCATTAGAATTTTGTATCTGAAAGTAGCTGGCTGTTTCTTGTACTAGCTTCTCATTTCTAATTATTCTAACTTCTTATTTGTAGGTTTCACCAATAATCATAAACACCGTAATTACTATTACATCAGCCCTCTATCAAACTGCAGAAACAACAGAAGAAGAGGTTAGTCAAATTCCTCCAGACTTGTGGAATAAGAAAGATATAAAAAATCTAAAAATGTGGTTTCTTGAAGAGTCAAATGAAAATGAAGATACAAATCCAACTGCTGAACTGGTTCCCACAGGAGAGTCATTGAAGATGAATGTGGAATCTGTTTTTCTAACACTTGAAGCTGGGGTTGGGCATCGAACTGTACCAATGCTTTTAGCCAAATCCTCATTTCTTGGAGAAGTCAAAAACTGGAGTACTCTAATCAACATGCGTTCTTATCTGGAGCTAGAGGTGAGGAATACAGAAGGAAGAAAAGTTTCTTAAAGTATTAAACCCGTTACATTATTTAGATGAGAAAAGAAAAACATTCCATATATTTGATGACTAAACTGCAGACATGTGTTGTTGGAGAAGGATAGGACTGAGATGGTAAGATAGTTAAAATGAAAGTCTGATGCATTTGATGTAACGTGTCAATGGCAGTAACTGGTAATTTACAATGTACATTGTAGTAGTAACTGGTGATATACAATTTACACTACATACAGGTTTCCATGTTGCATCAGTATTAAATTTTGAAGTAGCAACTGGCTCTTTGATGGTCTTAATTTAAGATTACAGTAGAACATGTTAATGTATCATTTCTATAAAATACTCAATGGTACCAATATTGTACATAAAATGTCCAAACTAGCTCATACTTGGAAATTGGTTGACATAAAATCCAATGGTTGTTCTAGGTTTCTTATTTATTGTGCTTTATACTTTATACTGGCCTACAGTTTAAGCCAAAATTATATTTTAAGTGACACACCTTATACCACTTACTTGTCTTTGCAGCAGAGACTTATCTGCCTCATTTATCTCTCTAACACATTTGTTTCATCTTATGGTAGGACCTGAAAGTGCAATCTTGATTATAAATATTTAATTTTATAGTAATTTTAGTTAATTAACCAGGAATTTAAAACCTTCTAGAGCTTTCATTGATTTAACAATTGTATGTAACTTCCTAATTGACTTCTGCATTTTGATAGGTACATTATTTTAACGAAATGTTTGGGGTATGGGAACCTTTGCTTGAGCCACTAGAAGTTGAGAAGACTGATTTATTCAAACCTTGGATTCTTGAAATTAAGGTATATTTTTCAAAGCCGAACTCAAACCTTTCCAATAATTTAAAAGAAACAATTGCAGCTGTCATTGCTAAGACTAAGCTAACAGTTTTGTTCCTTCTTGTTGGTTACTGAGATTTTTTTTTCCTAATTAGTGAATGAAAATAGCTCTTGTACAGGGGGGATTCAGACTCACAGATTATTTTAAATAATATTATATTTCAGGTGGCAAGAAGATTTTCCAGTTGCTCTAGATAATCATAGTGGCTTTATATCAGTTTCTCTAGGTTAGTTCATATGCTAATGATAAATTCAGTAATTTTGGAAAGATTGAAGACAACTCATACCGTTCCACAGTATGTTCTGTGTTCTGCACAGTTCTGTTGCAGAAACACATTGGAAAAACAGATACCTTCTATTGATTAGTACAAAGTACACTATTGGAATAGTGCTTTTACCGCTTCACTTCCATCTTTCATGTGGAAAAAGTCTAGATTGTGATCTCAAAGTAGATGTGTTTATCTTAGGAAAGGAGACACTTGTTGTTCAACACCCCCCCCCCCCCCCCCCCCCCCCCCCCCCCTTTCTGTCTTAACTTTTATTGCATTTTTTAAGATACAAGACCTAATGAAGGAGAAAGGTAGAATATAGAGTGTGAACCTCATATTTTCTTGTCCAGATTTAAAATATAACATTTGGAAATAAATGATTTCCATGAACGTTGAAGTCCAGGAAAATGTATTTCATGTGACTTGTGTTATTTTTCCTTCAAACAAGTGAAAACATAGAAAATAAGCATTTGGTTTGGAAACATGAGACTGAATTTAGGGTTACTGTTATAAGAATAGGAAATCAATTATGTATAATAGTCTTTATATAGTGATTGAATATATTAAGATGAATGTTTTTACATGGCACTTACTGGATATGTTAGTAATTTGTATATAAATATTCTTTATTTTTGAATAATCATAACTTTAGGCACTGTTACTGGAAGTTTATTGACTTCTGAAATACTTCTTTTGCCCCTTGCATTCTTTATTCTCTCCTTTTGTTTTTATTTGAGAACAAAAATATGAACTAAAAAAGGAGAACAGTAGCAGTACATGAAAGTGGGAAAGCGAGAGAAAGAGTCTTGAGGTGAAACTTGCTTCTGCAGAAGGAGTGTCAGATAAGAATTCTTTAAAAATCTTCTTTTAGATGAAGAAGAAGGCTAAAAAAGCATTGGTTGAATCAGATGCAGAAGAAGAGAACTACAAAGTTCCAGAATATAAAACAGTAATAAATATCTCCTCAAAAGATCAGCTGAACATTACACTCTCCAAGTGTGGACTGCAAATGTTAAGTAATTTGGGCACGGTAAGAAAGATCACTTAACTGTGCAGTGTCAGAATTTTTTAAATGAATGTTTACACATGTTGTCTTGATGAAGTCTCATTCAGTGTATTTGTGTTTTGTATCTATTCTTTACTTTCTAGGCATTTGCTGAAGCAGCTAGTCAAACTTCAGACATCTTCAAAAAAGATCGAGCACCATTTGTAATAATAAATTCTTTAGGACTTCCCATCACTGTCTCACCTAGTGACTCTTTTAGTGTCCTTAATGTTGAACTTGGAGCAAAAATATTTCATTTAAGAGATGGAGAGAATTTGAATATGGAATTTGTCAGAACCAAAAATGAGAGTGACCAGTTCACAGCAATGACCACTCTGAGTAGCAAGAGGTTTTACATTCAGATCTGTAAGTTTCAAAATTCATGCATCTTCTGTGTTTTGCAAATACTGCATTATGCTTAAGAACACGTCTTGTAGAGGCCAATAAATATCGGGGGGTTACATTACATGAAAGAAGTGTTTCTTTGTATTCTAGATGTATAAATTTTTTACTAGGATAAATTATTTCAGTAACTAATGTTTATTTCATAATTTTACTGCAATCAAGTATTGTTGTTTGTATTCACACATTAATGCAAAATTAAGCTCCCCAAAGTATTAATTTTTTTTTATATAATTCTGAGGCCTATATATACTAGTGTTCATAGAAATTACTCTTCAGGGCAATGTTTTTTTAAAAAAGATTGTTTTAAATAATTTAAATACAATTAAAGCTAAAAGTAAAATTTAGCTATTTTTAATAGTGTATGTGTCAACAATTTAAGTTGATTTATTGTTGCAATTGACAGTTTTTCAAAACTATTTTTCAAATTGGTCTTGCCCATATGACTTATTAGTTGAATTGTTTTCTCAGTATATATGAGCTGTACCTTGTTAATAAGCCATTACAACTTGTAAAAGCTTTTCTTTAGGCACTAATTTTATTTCCAGTGGCAAAACCCACTTAAACAAGTCCATCAATCAAATATTTACTCTTTTTCCTGTGGTGAAAAAGAATCTTGGTTGTTTGTCTAGTAACACTGCAAGACTGGCATATTAAAAGTGGTGACTGTACTTGTTCATTTGCTTTAAATTTTTTTTAATGTACAGAACAATATGGTAAATTCCATTCAGTGCAGATTTCTGTCTTTCAAATTTATATTCCATTTGAGTCTTTAATTTCTCATCTTGTAAATTCTAGGTCCACATAATCATTCCACTGTGGAAAAGATTCCATTGACAAAAGTGGGTCGATGTATTTACAGAGTGAGACATGAGGAATCAGGTGTTGAAAGGTCCATTGTCTGCCAAATTGATACTGTTGAAGGAAGCAAGATGATAACTATACGTTCTCCTGTTCAGGTTATTGTATTCCCATGCATTATAATTTCATTATTATTTTAAATTTTTAGGAAATTAAAATAATCCTGTGGCCTTTTAATAAATATTTTTAAAAACATATTTAAAAAACTTTAATATATAACTTTGTTGTTGTGTATTATAAGGTAATTTAGAAGAGATTTTCAAGAATAAAAACTTTTTCAGAGTGACAAAGATGGATAGTGGGCATGGAAATGAACCAGATCTTAGATCAGGATAATTAATCAGTAATGTTTTTCAAAACTAGCTCTAATTCCAGTCTTCTTTAACTATTTGCTTTGTGTGGTCAAACCTCTCAACCTTAGCCTGGTTCTGCAAGGATATCCTTCTGTCAGATTATTTTTTTTCTCCATCCTGTACCATTGATACATGAATTCAAATTTAGTACCAAGTCAGCTGACAAGTGTGCCCTTTGAGCATATATCTTTTTTGATTGAATAGTATTTCTGATTAACATTATATAAGTTTACAAGCACAGGGATGGCCTAGATAGAACTGTTCTGTAGTGATAGTGTCCCTATTACATTTCACATGCTGCTTTTGTCCAGAGTGGTTTATGGCTTGGTTAATGACCAGATTTACTGTTTTATTCTCTCCTAAATTGAATTAAGTTGTGGGTTTTTTTGTTTCGTTTTTTTTTTTTTTTTCCAGAGCTAATAATGCCATTAAATTAACCCTGACTTAGAAAAATAATGTTTGCGAAGAACAAGAAACTTATATAGCCCCAGATTGTAACAGCCATTGATGGTTTATCCTTAAATAAATATTTGGCTTCCCTTGTTTTTTCACTATATGGATTTTGACCCACACACTCTCTGACCCACATACCTGTTAACTTTCCAAAGAACTTTCTCCTAAAAATATATTACATGTTATTACATACATAATACAATACATAATATTACTTATTACATAGTTTGAATTTACTTGTGTTTGGTTTTACAGGGCTTTATGTTTTCTTTGAAAAGAATTTTACAGCTAGTATATAATCTAATAATTTAAATATAACATTAAAATACACAACAAAATCATTTAAGATTTGATGGTGTTAGAGGCAGTTCTTTTGAAATACCTGACTGGTAAATGGGTAAGATGAACAATGACAGAGTTCCTATTCTGTGTTGTATTAGGATCAAAATTAGGATCAAAACACTTTCATTCAATTTTTTTTCTAATGTATGTTGCTGGATTTTTATTTCATATAGATACGGAATCATTTTTCAATCCCACTAAATATTTTTGAGGAAGGAAGATGTTTAGGGGCTGCTTCACCAGAAAATGAATTTAACATACCATTGTCATCTTACAGGTACTTTACTGCATTGTTCTTTTATATGTATATGTTTATGCAATTTTGATTACTGTATCTATACAATTAAGCTAAGAAAATGAATTGTTTTCCTTTGCTTCCTAATGTAACTAATACTGTACTGTCATTGTTGGGTGAGATCTTCTCAGAGCACCTAGTCCAAGTTAACTAGAATACTACTTAATTCTTCAATTGTAAGTTTTTTGAAATCCCATTTTACTGAAACACTTAAATTAGCTATGTTACTTCAGGAATCCAAGTCTGGCTTCTTCTGGAACACAGAAATTGTTATCCACACAGTACAGACTTTTTTTCTTGGAGGAGTGATGTCTAGAGATGTATTACAACTTTTTTTTGATTTTTGTGGTTCTGAAGTAAGAAATTTAAACAAACTTAACTTCTATCAGAGATGTAGAAAAAGACTTGTCAACTTCAGAAAGATTTGGCTTCCAGCATAGATATGCTATTAGCACCTTCAAGCTAATACCCACTTAAAACTGCGGTGAGTTTATATGTACAATTTAGTTGAACTGTCACCAACTTTTAGGCAGGTGTTTGCTTTGATTGTTGGGTTTTTTTTCATGATTATGGACACTTCTTCCTTCTGTTTTTTTCTCAAACACTCTACCCATTGTTTTTCCTATGATGACAGCTATGTATCACTTTCATTAAATGAGTTAGTTTTTACTGTAGGTAATGTAAGTTTGTTAATACTTCTAACTATATTTTATTTAATAAGGTCTGGTGACATTCTAATTCATTGCACAGATACATGTGTGAGTTGCACTAGGCAGTCAGGAAATGTTTACTAACAAAAGTCTTCAATGAAGGAGCAGCTGATTGGATTAAACCTGTTGCTTTAGAGAAATAATCCATTAACTTGATGCTTTCTGTGACTGGAAAGGAAGACCCTTTCGGCAGACTTGACATAGGAGTGAATTATTGGAATAGGAATATTATAGCAGGGCTTGTAAGGCAATTCAGCAACCTCCTCTTAAGAATCTCCCAACAGTCCCTTCTTTGCAAGGGAAGCATGTGGAGATACTGAACAAAAAAACCCAACTGGTACAATCCCATGAACTTTTGGGGTCAAGACTATGTTTTGCTGCTTCTTCTAAGCAAGGTAAAGGCAGATAATGGGTACTGTGAGAAATCTTTCAAAATCCAAGTAATACTAGAAAGTTAGTGTTTCATGCTACTTTTCCATGATTGAAAAATTCAATCTCATATTGAGTGTTTAAATAACCATCTTCATTTACAGATCTGTACTGAGTTTGCAACCGCTAGCCAATGAAAATGGAGTGAATGGAGAATATGATATGTGTGAAGGAATTACATTTGATGAAATTATGAAAAATGTTGACAGTTTGTTACAAAGGAAGTGCCAGTCTGTGAGGTCAACTAACCACTCACTCATCATCAATATTGTTCCTGTAAAAGACACAGTGACATCTTCATCATGTACAGAAGATCAATGGGATTTTCCATATGTTGTCCATTTATGGCCTTCAGTTCTTCTCCGCAATCTTCTTCCTTATCAAATAACTTATTCTGTAGAGGTGATTCTTTTAATGTTTAATTTTTTGGTGATGTTTCATGCCTATGATACAAAAGCTGACCAACTGGTTGAAATATGTTTATGAATGGGTATTAAAAGAAAGGGCTTCTATTAAAGTGTTTGTGAAGGAAGTTTACAGGCCTTGTAAAGGCAAGCCTGTATCTACAGAAATGACACAGTACCAGAATGTGAAAAGTGGTGGCATTAATAATTAGCAGTAAGTCATAATTTAGATGCATATGCAAAGTAAAACACTGTACAAGTTTAGCTCCATGAGTCACTTTCGGTTGCTCAAGTGCAGTTTGAGCATAATTAAACAGTGTAGCTGTTCCTGAAAATTACAACTACTTCAAGAGCCATAAATGGGTCAGCTTACAGTGGCACTTTGTGGGTCGTCACTGACTTCTGGCAGTAGCATACTTTTAATAAATTCTCACAGGCCTGCCTTTTTGTCAAGCTTTGGCTTGAATTGCAGCCTAGTGCTAGACTTTATATTCTTTTTAGATGAAATAAAATTATTAGGTGCACTTTGACTGTTATTAGGCATTCATTCCAGGGTCAGATGAGAACCAGTCTCAAGTAAAACACCTAAAACAAGTCCAGTGTGAACGTTAGTTTCTCAGCACTAAATGTTTCATTCTGTGGATATGCTCTGATTTTGTCCCACTGTTCACTAATGTAGACTTAAGATAATAAAAATAATAGAGAGACACGAAACTTTTTTTTTTTCAGATGGTCTTAATATTTAGTATTTCAACTCAAGTAGTAGGATTTAATCATAGAATTTTGTCACAAATGCACAATTACTACAGGTACACACTGTGGTCTCCATGAAATGTATGGAAGTAACAGGCTCTTTTCTGCCTGTCACTTAGTATTTTTTTCATTAAATTTAGATTTGTCAGTTGAGGTTGTTACTTAATGATGCTGTTACTTAAGCGTTTTTACGTATTCAAGTTTGGTGACAGATTATTTTTTTTTTGCTGTTAAATATCGATGACCATGCATACGTTTTGTTTTTTTTTAAATGTTTGTTTAAGAATGTAGCATAGTTAAGTATGTTATGCAAAATTTAAAAATGCGTATATAACTTGCATTTTAATTTTCAAAGCTAGCTAGAAAATTAAAGTTGATATGTATTTTGAGTATGACTCATGTAAATATACACTGTTTGGGCTTGTTTGTTGTTTCTTAAAGGGAGATGGGAACAAATATGACACTCTACAAGAGGGTTGTTCAGCCCAGATTCATAATGCAGTCTTGGATCAAACAAAACTAGATTTACAGTTGCTTAACTATCTTGATCAAAACTGGAAAAGTGAGTACCATATGAAAAGCAATCTACCAGAAATCAGCTTTACGACGTTTTACTGCATCACGGAGTTGGATAAGACTGAACTGGATATTGCTGTCCATGTGACCTACACAACTGGGCAGATGGTTATAGCAATTCACAGTCCATATTGGATGGTAAATAAGACTGGTCGAATGTTGCAGTACAAAGCTGATGGTATTCACCGCAAGCATCCTCCAGATTACAAGAAGCCGCTCCTTTTTTCTTTTCAGCCCAAAAACTTCTTCCAAAATAATAAGGTATTATATGTGAAAAACCTGTACAGCTCTGTACTCCCTTACGTTGCTTTATGAAAGAATTTTTACACTTTGAAAGTTATTTACACTGTGCTCTGTAAACCTACAATTTCTCTGTCTGAAGACAGAATGTTTTAATTAAGTGTAGTGTCATATAAGCTTGAGATGGGAAATTTACATTATTGAAGGTATTGTTAAGAAAGAGATCCTCATCTTTGAGAGAAATAGAGTTCACTGAGAACTGTTTCTTAAGTAAAAGAGTTTCCTCTATTCCATTAGATTATATATGTTTTTAAATGTTGTCAGTGTCTGTAAATTGAAAATTAATTCAGGGTGCTTCTTCATAGGTGCAGCTTATGGTAACTGACAGTGAACTGTCTGACCAGTTTTCACTGGACACTGTTGGAAGTCATGGTTCTGTGAAATGCAAAAGTCATAAAAAGGAATATCAAGTGAGTTAAATTTATCTTTCAAATTCATTACTTTCAGGAAATATAAATGAGGTAAGAAAAGAAAATCATACTTCTAACAACGTCTTTCTGTTCACAGGTTGGTGTCACTATAAACAACAGCAGTTTTAATATTACTAGAATTGTAACTTTCACTCCATTTTTTATGATCTCAAATAGAAGCAAATACACTTTGGAAGTAGCTGAAGAAGGCAAGGAAAAGTGGATTCCTATTGTTTTGCAACAGGTAAACTTATAATGGAATCTATTCTGAGTTGTTTCTCTAAGGAGGGAAAAAAATAAAAATGTTTTGAATACTCACTAATGGAAAATATGAGCCATACATAGCATTCAAGGTCAATGTCTGAATACATCATGCTTTTTCAGTAAGTTATGCATCCTGTTACCTTTTCTTAGTGTTGCTTTAGGACATACTGTAAGGCTGGTTTACTTTGCAATTGGAATGTTTCTCTGTTCCCTGTATCGTAAATAGTATGAGGAAGACCTGTACTGTTACTATATTATCTCACTGTGCAGCAGCACTGAAGCTTCTTTTCAGTTTTTGCAGTGGTATCTAATAGAGTGGTTTAGCTGACTTGGTACCTGTCATGATACTTCATACTGGAAGATATTCCCTCATGTGGATCAGTGCAGACAGCTCCAAACTTGTTCTTCTGGAAGGAGTCTCACTGCTGTTTTATAGTGCTTAATGCATTGTTTCTAGAGAGGGATCACTGGTCCCCAGGCCAAGTAATGCTGAAATGACTTTTGAGCTTTTGTTTATGCTACAGAGATCTAGACTGTTGCAGACTGGGGTGCATCTTGGTTGCTTGCCCTGCAGTATCCCACACACAGATTTTGTGTGTACTTTGAGGCCATCATGCTTTCAAACTAAAATACCAAAGTTAAAAGAATGTTATAAATCAGATTCATAAGCAGATCTTTTTGTTATGTTTTTGGTACCTGTGCTAATTCTTGTTAAGCGTGTGTTACATTTTTAATGATTATGGAAGAGAAATACCATTTAAATACTACTATTTCAATTTATGAAATCGATTCTACTCCGCTTGCTTTCTGTCATTGCTGTTCCATCGATTATTTAAGTGTACACAATGATGTTTGATCTATAAGTGTTTAAGATAGTTCAGGTTCCTATCACATTTTTCATTATTTTCAGAAAAGCTTCTTTGCTTTTGTTCGAGAATAGACTCTTTGCCATAAGCCTACACACTTTTCCTGTTCTTAATATTCTTATGTTCCTCTGAACCATACCTTTGTTTGACTTCGCGTAATTTTGTGTTCTTTACATGTTCTTTACATGTACTTTACATGGTTGATAAAGCTCTGAAATGACAAAGGTTCATGTGTAGTGGCATGGGCCGCTTCCTATCTAACTTCTTACTCTGAGAAAACATAGTCAGATTTTATTACTTCTTTGTGTTTCATGTCATTTCTTGTTCCTTTGTAACACAGTTGTTCGATCCTGTGTGTTTCTTTTCTAATTCCAGGTAAAGTTCAGCCGTTATTGACCTGTCTTTGGGCGTCCATGTCAGATTTCCAGGAACAAATTTCCATCTGTTCCTGTTCTTGAGATCTTGAACTCTGCTATCTAGCTAACCTAGAATTTCTTTCTTTTTCTTTTTAATTAACGTCCATGACTTTTTTGAGTACTTCTCACTTTACTTTTACATTGGGTTGATCTGCATGACAAGCTCGTTGAAATGTTAATTCATATTTCGTCTTGCTCCCCTCTCCTCCCATTTCTTTTTTGTCACTTTAAGTTTAGCAGAGTCGTTTCTTCTGCTTTTTTTTTTTTTAGCTACTCATCTTTCTTAGTGACAGCTTGTCTTCTCAGTACAAAAAGTAATCATTGTATAGATCCTCTTGGAGATGTTCACTGTCTGGAAAGCAGTCAGTCTATCAGAAATTTGAATTAATACTTTTAGAAAAAAATCCATTTTTCTTCAAAGGTTGTAACAGAAGTTGTTGGACAGTGATTAGTATGAATGGCTTGCCGAGGACAGTTCTTTGAGTTAGGCAATTGACCAACATACATCCTCAGGAAAAGAAAGAAAATATTGTCTAAGATTATAAAGGCGATGCTTAAATAGAAATTAAAGATCCTCTTATGGAATGGAGATTGTTGTATAAATGTAACACCTAGTTAAGCACTTAGTAAGCATGTGGCAAAACACTTGAAAACAGTAATTTTGTGACAACATTCTGTGGCTAAAGAGTATTGTTAATTCTTCAGTTCTCTGTGGTTGATTCTGTAACTTCTTGTTTAGCCAATTCTTTTTATTTTGTTTTTGATTTTAAACTTTCATTTACAACTGATGAATTCTCCTTGAATTTTCTTTGAGCTCTCTTAGTACCATGTTGAGACTTGCTTGCCGTATTGTATGCTAGTTTACAACACAACTTTCCTGCGTAGGATTCGTGTTGATGTAGATAACACCTTCAATCTTGCTGTTTAACTATATTTTTTTCCTTTGTCTTCCTGCTTCCTGTGGTGTGAGAAACAATGGGAAAGGGAACTTAGTGGCATGGTAAGTTGGTGAACTAGTCTTTCACCATTGAAGGTTTATTTCTAGGATTCGGACACAAATAGCAACGTCTCATTTCTCAACATATGTTGGAGAAAGATACTCCTGAACTTTTGGATGTTGCAGGTGAACAGTTTCAAATGCAGGAAAACTGGTCTATCTAGACAGTCTTTGGCTCTTTCTGGTTGATAGGCATTGTTAATCATAGCTTGTTCTTGTGGCAGGACTCTTTTAAGTAGTTGGCAACTTTTCATTCGTTTCAATTAAAACTTTTGCCTTCCCTGCCTCTGTGTCTTGCCTATTTGGAATGTAAACTATTGAATAGAAATTGTGGAATTTTAAAACCTATAATGGCTCTGACTTCAGTTGTGGATGTGACTAGCAGAATGTGTTCTCTGATTTAGTTGCCTAATGCTTCATATTTTATTTATGTTTTATACCCTCATATATGTGTATCTGTATGTATATGTATGTGTATATGTATTTTTTATATATGTATATAAAATATTTCAAAATAACAGCTAGTATGCTGCTATCTTGCATGCTCAAGTTATTATGGGGTATAGTTATACTACTATTCCTTATTGTCATTGATTATTTGCAAGAGGTCTGTTAATACTTCTTTTGGTTGGGTTACTTTTTTTGGTAACAAGTGTGGTCATGTAGGTGTTGTAGCCATGCTCAGCTTTATACTCTGGTTTCCATATACATTACCCATTTTAAATCTACTTCTTCACGTGACAATTAAGTATTACTGTTTTTGCTTTTAGCTACTTAACTCAGTTCCTTCACTGTAGTCTGAACTATTTCTGACTTCAGTTTATTTTATTCAGGTAAGTAGTTACTTTTAGGTTTTTTTAATAGAGTTTCTGATCCAACTCACTACACTTTTGGGTATAATTTTAGTAGAAGTTCCACTTTGGGCTAAAATGAATGCCATTTAACAAGTGGTTTTTCTTACTTACTTTAAAATACCTGATTATTTTTCTAGTGCATTCCCTTTTGGCCTGAAAATGATGCCAACAAACTGCTTGTTAGAGTTGAAAATTCTGATCTCCCTCCAAAGAAAATAAATTTTGATAAGCAAGAAAACTGCCTGCTGCTGCATTTGGACAACAAGGTAAATGGTTGCCTTTGGAAATTAAGTAAAACTAGATAAATGTTTCATTTCCATTCTCAAAACTTTCTGTCTTCCCAATCAATGAAGTATTGCAGAAGCTTACCCGGGGAAACGATTTTTGTATGTGCAAGTGTATTATTCTTATGTTCTCTCCTTCCTGTGTGTATAAACACAGATATAAACAGGTGTTTCATTTTAAGTGCTTCTCTGTGAAGCAGATCTACAGAAGCTTGAACAGATTGTTTTGCTAGTGTTTTCTGACTGAGGCTGGGAAGTCTTTACATTAGTTCTAAAGTAACACTAAATGACTTTTACAAGTCACTTTGACTCTATCACGTTTACTTCTCTGTTGCATGTATTCTCATCTAGCAGATGAGAATGAGTTTTAAATACATGAGTGTTTTTAGTAGTACAATGTTTTGGAGGGCAATAATGCATATGAATGGTTAAAGGAAGATTCCTTTGCTATCATCCTAAATCTTGACAGTACAAGACTTGTCTGCAGTTTTGATTACTAAGTGCAATGCCTGATACTTAGCAAGGAGCACGGAAATATTTTAAAAATAGGTTAAAACCGGTTGGTTGTTTGATGTTTTTATCTTATAAGTGTAGAAGTTTTCCAATATATTTAAATTAAATTTGTTTTACTAGAATTTCATTCCACTGTTACTTACTTTATCATTTTTATATCTGATAGCTTGGAGGAATTACAGTGGACGTTAACCTGACTGAACATTCTACAGTGATTACCTTTTCTAATTATCATGATGGTGCAGCTCCATTTCTGTTGATAAACCATACTAAAGACGAAATCATTGAGTATGGACAAAGGTATGTAAGAAGAGTTTTAGTGTGGATATCTGCATAGAGACATGTGAACTGTTCTTTTGTATATTGTAAG
The DNA here is from genome assembly GCA_004320125.1 of Scolopax mira. Taxonomy (NCBI): domain Eukaryota; kingdom Metazoa; phylum Chordata; class Aves; order Charadriiformes; family Scolopacidae; genus Scolopax; species Scolopax mira. Next base: position 23,948 of record BJBW01006351.1, on the reverse strand, counting down.
CGTGCTAATTTCTGGAAAGGCATTTTTTTAAGAAATGGCTGTCTAATTTTGTCAGGGGACACCCAAAATCTTGTTTTATAAATTGAAGAGAATGAATTGTTAACAGAGCAGCATTATGTGGTATTAAGTGCCTGTTTCTACAAGCTGCTGAAAAAAGGCTCTCTGGTCTCTTTTTATGTGAATTTTGTGGCCTTGCCCTCTAGGTTTCTTTACATTCCTGTTGGGGGCAAAGGATGTGCTTGGCTTTTCTGGAGCTGTACAGGAGCTGACTGTGCAGAATAAGTAACAAATGAGTTGTGAGTTTAACTAGATTTGAAACTTCTAATGTTCTATTGTATTTAGTTAATGTTTAGCTGAAAGAATGGATAAAGAAGTTATGGGAGAGATGAGAGACTGGACTGAAAAAATGGGTAGTTACATAAACTTTCTCAAGCAAAACTAAAATTATTTTAACAACTATGAATTATCTGCAATCTGTGAACATTTGGTTCTGCAACTGCATGCAGCTATACTGCTTCCATTCTCAATCTGGAATGTCTTTGTAATGCTTTGCTGCTGTATGCAGATACTGAGCAATGCTGAGAAGTGTAAGCTTATCCCCAGCATTTTTACCTGTTCCTTTGAGAAGCCAAACAGCCTCTATCATTTTTTATTCTGTCAATCAGACTAGAATCTTTTTCCTTCTAGTGAATCAGAGAAGAATATTTATCTTCCTTTCAGTCAATCAGGGAAGTGTTGCTTAAAGATTTTTACTTGAAAAGTGGAAGAGCTGCTAGTCAAATTAAACTTGCAGCTGTACGTTTACTTTGAAGAATAGTCAGTTGTTTGCTCCAGTTTTTATCTGTAAAGATCAATACTTCTTATTTTTTTAGCTGGCTTTTGGTCATCATTGGTGTAAATTTAATAATATATGTATAATTTTTGTAATGAACTAGGCAGAATAGAATAGAATATTTAGTTGGAAGGGACCTATAGTGATGATCTTATCAAACTGCCTGGCCAGTTCAGGACCAAAAGTTAAAGCATGGTATTAAGGGCATTGTCCAAATGCATCTGAAGCAGTGACAGGTTTGGGCCATTGACAACTTCTCTAGGTTTTTCTGGTGTTTGACCATCCCCTTGATAAAGAAATGCTTCCTGATGTCCACCTCACCTGGTGCAGCTTTGAACCATTCCCACATGTCCTATTGCTAGATCCCATCAAGAAGAGTTCAACACCTCCCTCTCCACTTCTGCTTCTGTGGTAGGCTCATTTCAGAGCACTGTAGAAGACAAGTCTGCCAGTGTTTGATTGTGTGTGAGAGGGAAATAGAGTTTAAAATCTGTCTGAAAACACCCACTGTATCCAAATACTAAACACTGAACGTTTTTCCTTCAGTAGATCATACAGGGGAAAACTTTACTAAACAATGGATTTTGAACATGCTTTTCTTCTCTTGGAATATTGAAGTTAGGCAGCACAAATCCTGACTCTTCTTTTTAGCTTGTAAATGCCCCTGTCTGATTTTTTTCTCTATTTAATGTTTCCCTGTTAATCATAAGAGGGGAAGACAACGAGTATTTAGAATTTACTGTATATACTTTATTTCTTAAGTATATAAAACCTGCGTAAATACTGGTTTTATTGTTGTGCTGAGATGGTTTTGTGCATAGCACAATGTTGTCTAAGTTCTCATTTTCATTATTTGAAAAAATAATTGAAGTGTTCTTGTTGAAATGGTAGAATATAAAAGTCATTGACATTTTAATTCATTAACATTTTAATTTAATATTCTTTTGTTTTAGCTCCCTCAGTGAATTGGAAGACTGTCTTCAGCCAAATAAGGCAGTATTGTATACTTGGGCAGATCCAGCAGGATCTAGAAAATTGAAATGGAAATGTGGAAATAGAACTGAGGAAATTACCCCAAAAGAGGTATGTTTATTATCTAATTCTCCTTTCAATGCTGTCTGGTTCATTTTCCTGTTCATTCGTGTATTTATGAAATTGCATATGTAATGAGTGTGATCAGCAATCTCATATATGAGGTTCAATCACACACATAACAATATTGTTACTGTTCTTTACTGGAGTTTGTGCCAATAAGCATTGTCTTCAGTTCATAAGCATGTATGTGTGAGAGACTGCTGTAAAAATTCATAATTAAAAGTATTATTTTCCTCTACCTTTTAAAAAATGTCTTGTACTGTTGTTCACATTACTAAGACTTTTGCCTTTGCTTGTACTGCATTGCATTGCAGTAGAATGATGAATGGAGTTGTAAAAACTTTTCCTTTCTTATTTGTAGGACAAAATGGACATACTCAGGTTGGATTGTAGAAAAGTGGTCTATTTGATGTCATTTTTTGAAGGTTTGCAGCGTATTGTCCTGATCACTGAGGATGAGAATGTATTTAAGTTGGCATACGAAAGCGTAAAAGCAGAACTAGCAGAACAAGAAATAGTTCTGTCTTTGCAAGATGTTGGAATTTCACTGGTTAATAATTATACAAAGCAAGAGGTGTCCTACATTGGAATTACAAGGTAACTTATTTTGTATGTAACAGTCTAGAATGTCTAACTTCAGGTATTTTCAATCACTGAATTTCATTTTGGGGTGCAATGGAAGAGGAAAAAGAGGTCTGGATAAAAGCACTTAGAACTATATTATTATGTTTTCTTGTTGTAAAAAAAAATTGGTTTTCACTGCACTTTATTTAGTTAATGTGCTTTCTGTATTTGGATGTACCTGTTTTTGCAACACATAATTGTAACTCTGTGTGGCAGACTTCCCAATACTTTGAACAAGTGTTTCCTGTCCATGTAGTTTGGGGACTGATTTAATAAGAGTTTTAAGGAATAAGGTCTGTGTATAGGTTGTATCTGGATTTTTCTGTCTTCTTTACAGAAAGAGGTTGATGAATTCTGTCTTGGAAATGTTGATGCAGTAGCAGTTTGTAGTTCATTGTACTTTTCATAGAGAAATTATGGTGGCTCCAAGAAATTATGGTGGCTCCAAGGCTCTAATATTTTAGGTTTTCTGCTATAACATTTCAGAGGAAAGCAGAAAAGGAACTATGTAATGCTTCAGAAATGTGTGCTATTGTATTCAAACAGGGGCTTTTTAGAATTCTCAAGGGTCATTTGTATCTCATTGCTATAATCCAGACACTTTTGTTTATTCATAGCCATGAGGTTGCTAGAGTGAGGGTGTTTTCTCTTGATTAATTCCTTGCATGGCATTGAAAAATAAACAAGTACAAACACACACATATACTTCATGTATTCACATCTCTTTCACAAAAAAATTCCCAATCCTTGCCTTCACCTGAAAAGTTGAGCTCTCATAACTATCTAGACAGTGGAAACACTCCATTAAAAGTGGCAGCTAATCGCCGAGATTCAAACTAGTGTTGGGATTTCACTGTGTCAGTATTTTTTGGAAGTGGTCATTAGTACGTAGTCAGTAGTCCAGCAGTGCTTAGAGTTGTTACCATTTTCTTGTTAAACTCTGAATGAATGAGAAGCTCTTTCTGAGGATAAGAGATTGTTCCTTGGGTATGGTGAAGAAAACCGTATTACTCGGAATGTAATTTTCTGTAAAGTACAGAAAAGGCAGTTTGTATCTAACTTGATGCATTTCACCATCCTCATTCTGCAATCGTGCACATTCGTGGTGGGGAGGGGAGGAAAAAATGTGAAAGCTCCCATCAATTTCAGGGTAGTACTCTATACTGTAGTTGTTGATTTACCCTTTAGCTCACTTTTTGGGTTTTTTTTTTGGTGCGTGGTTCTGCCACTGATGTATCCAAACACAGACACAGATGTAGCTAAAAGGGATTGGATTAGGGGGTTGTCTGGAAAGCTATGTGATTGTGGCCTGTGGAGCAAGTTGGGGAAAGGAGAAATACCCTCCACCTGTCTCATAGTGTTGGGTTTTGCCCTATCCTGTGCCTTCAATTTGACTGTAAGGTGAAATCTAGCACAAGAGCTTCTCATGGAAGCCGTGAAATCAAGAAGTGCCTCTTAGGGAAGATTAATTATGACTGGCTTCCACTTAGTACCAAAACAGCAGTGGGTGATTTGGTCGCTTTATTTACTACAGTAGTGCTTTATGATGTGCTTTCTCATTCCATAGCTATAGGAGGTAGGTAAAACTTGTTTTGAAATAGGCAATCATCTTCTCTTGGTCCTTTGTTTTGTTTTTGTAGTTCTGATGTGGTTTGGGAGACAAAGCCCAAGAAGAAGTCGAGATGGAGACCAATGAGTGTTAAGCAGACTGATAAATTAGAACAAGAATTCAAAGATTACAGTGAGCTGACTCCTTCAGAAAATAAGATTATTGAGTTGGAATCAAATGTTTTGGTAATACTGTTAGTTCTCAAATTCCGTTGTTTACATGTATACACAGGAAAAACATAATATATCAGTTTTGCTATCTTTCTAGAAACTTCCAGTGAAAAACGAGACGAATGATTTACCACATCCATTTGAAAACCCTTCTTTATCTCCATCTAGAAGAAAAATCTCGGGGAAAAAATACATACCCTTCTTTATCTCCATCTAAAAGAAAAATCTCAGGAAAAAAATACATACAAGAGTGAAGGCTTCCTGTAGACTTTTTGTTGCTAGCCTCTAACTTTGAAATTGAAGTGTAATGTTTTTAAAGGTCCTGGGTTTCAATATGCATAAGGCTCAGTAAGGAAGCTTTGCATTTGGTTCATTAGTTATACCTAAGAAATGGGCTGGGTGTTAATTTTGGATGGGTTGGTTTGTTGGTTTGTTTTAGCACAAAATCTTATATTCTTCAGGTGCCTTACTGGGGGATAATTCAATTTTGTCATTCAACTGCATACGTATGAAAAAATAATTCCAGAAGTTATTCTGGATTTTAGGAGCACATTATGCTCCACCCTGCTATCCTTTGTCTGTAGATAAATTCTATATACTCACTACAATTGTGTTGTAGGTCAGTGAACATAGGATAGGTAAATGAGCCAATTTTTATCTCAGTCATAGACTGCTATATTATACTGCCTTTTGTCTAGAAAGCCACTTATTAATCACTAGTAATCCCCCAAATAATGCAATATTTTGTAGTTTTACTTCTATTGACATTTATGACAAAATCTGATTGTTTTAAATAAATGAAAGTTATGACATGATTTAAAAGCTACAAAATTTTTAATGCTGAGCTATCTTAACAATGTTAATGAACAGTGTAAATTTTGAAGCACATTATAAAAAGCAGTCTTTTGAAACATTAACATACTAAATTTGCTTCAATAATGCAATAGGTATGTTTAACTCCTAATGGAATGAACATGAAGATTCAGCAACCAAATGAGATTCCTATCAGAAGAAATTATCTGCCAGCTTTAAAAGTAGAATATAGTTCATCTGCACATCAGAAGTCTTTCAGAATTCAAATTTACAGGATACAGGTGAGTCTTGCCAAAAAGCAGTAAGTTATTTATTAAGAAAAAGCAATTTTTTTGTGGAAACTTGGATGGATTCTTAGAATTGTTTGCATTTGTCATGTTTGAAATTTAATTGTACTCATTAGCTTTTACATCAGTTCTTCTCAATATTTGAAATACTACTTAAATGCTTCTGGAAAAGACAGCAAACAAACGGCAGCTGTGGCTGCTCAGGAAAAATGTTTATCATACAACTTCTGTGCTTTTTCTGTTGGTTTACTACCAACAAAAAAATACACAATTTGTTGTCTTGCATATGCTTTTAAAAACAAATTCTGTGCAGAAATTCTGTGGAGCGATTATTACCACTAACTTGGAGGAGCTTTTCAAGATGTCAGGATTGGATTATTTAATTTTGAAAATAAGAATATTTTTAATCACAACAGCATTTCTTTTTTTTCTGCTTTTGAATTGGTGGAATGCTACAGGTAACGTTTATAATTCTTGTGTTTGTCCTGATGTTTAAATATTTCACTGTTGAAAGCTAATGTTGTCCTGTCCTTACCCCTATTAGATACAAAACCAGATTCCTGGAGCCATATTTCCCTTTGTGTTCTATCCTATTAAACCTCCAAAGTCCATCACCCTGGATTCAGGTTTGTTGTACTAGTTTAACATAATCCTTACTTCTAAAATTACAAGATAACTTGCTTGTACTGAAGTTAACTATTTCACTTTTATCAGATGAAGCTTATATAAGCTTATTAACTCCAGATAACACAAATACTAATATTGGAGATAGTGAAGCATTTTTCTCTACACAGATAAACTTAAAACCATTTAGACAGTTAACAGTCAAGAAAAAAAACCCAAAATTTATTTTGATCCTCAATATCATAACTTCTTAAGCATGTCTTTTTGACACAAATTCAGAGCTCTTGGAGAGTGTAACATAACAGCTACATTTGGACAAGCTTAAAACAGGCTTTTGACAGACCACAACTGAAACTTAATGCTGACTAATATAGGAGGATAGTTGCCTGCTGAATATAAGATAAAATTGTTGTTTATCTTGATGGCAGTGAGTCTGTTGCACCGGTTCTTTATTACTTACATTTGGAATTCTGAGGCAATGAGGATTGCTTTTCACCTTAACATACACAGTTTTTGCCTGCTGCCCCAAATAAATTGTTGCTGTCGTTTGGTTTTTTACGTTTGCTTGGATGCAATAGATAGTGACCTATCTGAAATAATCTTAAGTAATCAGAAAAGAAATGTATGCTGGTACCAGTCTAAAATCAAAATTGCTATATGAGGCAACATTTCTAAGTGTTGTAGATGGCAAATTTGTATTTTGCCTGTTCTTTATATAGCTGTCTGACTTCTCCATTGCTTGGAGCATAGAGTTCAATGTCAGTATACTGTATGATAAACTGTAGTTTTTCATTGGCTTATTCAGAGCAAAGTCAGTTGAATACCAGAGTAATCTCAGGAGGGGTACTGGTTTGAGATGAAGAATACTGTGTGTAATTTTTTACAGATGCTAATAGTTTGTCAGCTGTTTATGATATAAATATAACCAAATTCAAACTAGAATGCATAAATCTGCCAAATTTTTTTTTTTTAACAGCCATTGGAAATTTCTATTCCATGACTAGGGAAACGATATAATTCTAAGATTACGTCAATATTAATTTGCTTTGAAATGAAAATGGCACATTTTCAGAACTAATTGAAATAGAATTTTGATGTTTCGTTTCATCCTTCTCTTCCTGTTCCTTTCTGCTCCTGCTCTTTTCCCTGATTTAGTTGTTTGACAGTCATATCCATTATATAATCCAACTTTACAGGATTGATAAAATCCTGAACATAGATAACATTTTCATATTAAAAATATAAAGGTCTGTATATCACATAAAAATTTGTGCTGATCTCTTTTTATTTCACACCTTCATAGCACCAAAACCTTTTACCGATGTCAGTATTGTCATGAGAACTGCAGGACATTCACAAATATCTCACATTAAGTAAGTATTTCAACATATTCTCTTTTGCTGTCAATTATGTTTAATCAAGCTTTAAAACTTAGAATTATTATAAAGGTAAACATAATACAAAATAATTTTACACCAACTCATTCTTGGACAGATCAGAGCACTTAGATGAAAGCTGAGGCCCCCTTTTATATAATTGCAGAGTAACCCAAGGATTTTTCAATGTCTTTTCAATGACAATTTTTTAGTCTTTTCTAATTTAGAAAAAACTCTCTGTTTAACAGTGCTATATACAGTGTTAAATGCTGCTACTTAATTAAAACAATTCTGGCTACAGGAAATGTGTTTGTCTTGCACTGCTATGGGAAGACTTCTTTTCACCAATAATGGCAAATCCCTCAAAAACACAAAAAAAGTACCTGAAAGTCAATACAAAAGTGGCCTAAGTACCCTAGATTATGTTTTACGTGTTATACGTTTTCCTAAAACACTTTAACGATTGTTTTGTTTCATGCGTAGGTATTTTAAAGTGCTGATTCAAGAGATGGATTTCAGATTAGATCTCGGCTTCCTGTATGCACTGGTTGAATTCTTTACGCAGACTGAAGTGCCAAGTGACCAAGAGGTAGAAAGCTTTTATTGTTTAATAGATTTAATTTTGTAATTATTCAACTTATATTTTAAAAAGGAAAAAACAACTTGGTCTTCTGTTTCTGTAACACTGGTTAATTGCTGCATCTGGGACTAATATGAAGCTGTGAGGTTTTTAGGAGTTACTGTAGCCCATGGTAATTCTTTCCTTTATCCTCATCTTGCATCCTATGTGAAAAAGGCTTCAACACCTTCTGTAAAGAATTAAATTAATGCTGTTGTAGACCCTTTGGTGTTACTAGTGCCGGAGAGATCAGTTAATTAAGAAACCAAGACAGGAAGGAAATTAATACTCTTTTCTTATTTAAAAAAAAAATAAATCTAGTAAAATCTTGGTCAGGAAATCACCAAACCTTGCCTGCCTGTGAGAGCAAGAGAATGTAAAAAGAATGGAGAGAGAAGTTGATTGGAAAGTAAACGTGTCTTCAGTAGTTTTATGCAAAATTAAAAAATTAGAAGATGACGCAGTCAACATGTTGATGCTAAGTGGAGAGGAGAGGACAGTAGAAGGGAATTGAATTACTGTACAGGGAGAATGAGAGGAATTTGCACATAGTAACAGTAGAAATAAAATACAATAGCATGAAGTGCAAGGTAGTCTGATTGGGAAATAATGAAAACTTTGGATACAACCATATAGCAACAGAGGAGCCAGATTGTCTTGAATTTGCCAAAGAAAACGAAAAGCGGTAAGCTTGTATTGATGCAGTGCAGTTCCCATGTATATTCGGCATGCTATTCTTGTTATGACTATTTAAATTTGAATGTCAGTACACTATGAACTGATAAATTATTTAGGAGGAAGTGTATTGGCTTTGTCTGTATCTCAAAAATGCCGCTAGTGGAAAATGAACCAGAAATATTTGCATAAAAAATCTGCCTGGATGAGTAGAGCAAAAATGTCATTCTTAATGGGTCATTAAAAGGTATTGTCTTACTGTGGCAAGTGAAGGGTATGCTGGAAAGGCAACTTATTTCACTGTTATTTTTCTGTATCTACACATCAGAGATTTAAAAAGTTTTACTGCTCAGGGATTATACTAAAACAAGGAGAAAAGATTAAAAAGTTGCTCCAGTGTAAATTTGAACTGAAAACTAGAAGGAAATGTGGAACAATAAGAGAATTAATTTCAGGAATAACATTTCAAGCAAGATAGGAATCATGTTATAATTTTGTAAGTTTACAGCAGAATATATAAATAGAAGACTTACCTGCTATGGATTGTAGATCAGTAGATATTTTTATCTAAGTGAATTTGCTACTTTTGATGGGATAATGTATTAAATTTACTGTCAGTTTCCTACTTTTGTTTCTTAAGCATGTGGAGTTCTTTGTTTTGAATTTTTAAAAGAAGATTCTGATTTTAATGGGTTGCTTGTAGCTTGTTTTCTGGCCTGTGTTAAAAGAAAACTAAACATACTGTCCAGTTCACAGGACACTTACATAGTTACCTTGAGGTTGGACTTATCAGGCATGAAGATCCAGTTGATTCTTCCTAGTCCTGTCCTTCTTTACTGTTTCTGTAAATTGAAGCTTAAGGGTTCTTTGCAGAGCTCTAGTGCCACACTAGAAGTGCCATTTTGGAAAGAATCACAAAACATGTTAATTGCTTATTGGCACAGGAACTCTTGTCTCCTGGTGGTAATGTAAATTTAAAGTAAAATTTTAATAACTTCATTAATGACATCATCTCTGGTCTTTATCTAAATCAAGACCTAAACATTTATTTCTAGATAGTCCTTTCTTCTTATAAACTCTTGAAGCAAAACTGAGTAATGTAATCTTTTTAAAGGCTAGATGAGTCCAGTTTTGTTAAACATCTTTAAAAGTATAAATAGTAAGAATGAGCATTCTGATTGTGACTTCTGAAATATATGAGAATTAAAAGGGTTCCTTAAACAAAGCAGTTGTTTAATGAACATTAATAATGTTACTTTATTTCAGAAATGTCACTGTATTTTTACATGCAGGAATGTGTAGTCTAAACTGCAGTTCCCCGCAGTGTGTAAGGGCCTGCAGTCTGTAACATCTGTTCATACCAGGTGTACTTGTGAATTCTAGATGCACAGAATCATCATGTTTAGAAGGGACCTCTGAGATCATAGAGTCCAACCAAACCAAAAAAACCAAACCAAAACAAACCCAAAAAGCACACACCAGAAAAAACACAAGACCCCACCACATCACAACCAAACCAACAAACCATCAATCCCAGGCACTAGAGCATGCCCTAAAGAGCCATGTCTACATGTTTCTTAAACACCTTCAGGAATGGTGACTCCACTACCTCCCTGGACAGGCTGTTCCAGTGCCTGACCACTCTCTCAGTAAAGTAATTCTTCCTAATAAGTAATCTAAACCTCCCCTGCCGCAACTTTAGACCATTTCCTCTCATGATTCCCCTGTCCTGTCATGATTCCCCTGGGAGAAGAGGCCAACACCCACCACTCTACAGCCTCCTTTCAGGTAGATGTAGAGGTGGTCTCCCCTTATCCTCCTCCAAACTAAACTAAACATGAGTTCCCTCAGCCTCTCCTCACAGGACTTGTTCTCTAGACCCTTCACCAGCTTGGTGGCTCTCCTCTGGACACACTTCATCACTTCTGTGTCCTCCCTGTAGTGAGGAGCCCAAAACTGAACACAGTACTTGAGGTGAGGCCTCACCAGTGCCAAATACAGAGACACAATGACTACTCCTGCTGGCCACACTATTCTTGATACAAGCCAGGACGTTATTGGCCTTCTTGGCCACCTGGGCACACTGCTGGCTCATGTTAACCTGATTATTGTGGTAATTAAACTCAGTTTAATGTGGTAGATTGAAGAACTATGTTAATTTTCAATGCATGGTTGTGTAGTGGAAAAAATATGTTGTGTTTTATTTTTTCCTTCCCCCCCAGGTGGAAAGAGTAATGGTTTGAGATCAGGATTGTGAGCTGAATCACTGAATCCAGAGATTAGAGTAGGCCCTCTTCTGCACTGTCATTTTTAGTGGAATTTCAGGGAATAAATGCAGGATTTGATCCGTACTTAACTATAAGTACCTTGACTGTTTTGCTTGTTTAAGTAGCAACAGGGCACCTGGGTTTACTGTTATGAAAGGACATCTCATGTTATTTTCATTTACAACTTCATTTTCTTTGACTGCTTAAGTCTTTTCTGACTATAACTTTAGAATTGTTATTATTTAGAAATGTTAAAATGTTTTTTATACTTGTCCAATTCTTTAAAAACTGTTGTAAAGGAACTCTACCCTTTGAAGAAAAAGGGCTCAACAAAGGTCTTCTCAGAGTCTGTAAAAGTCTAGTTTCTATATAAAAGAAAATAGTAATTTTTTTTTTTTAAAAGCTCTGCCCTATATTATTATATGTTCAGACTGGTATATGTGTATGCCATTTTTTTGACATGGGTAGAAATTATCCAAACTTTACTTGAAAATATTAGGTATTTGAACTTTCATTTAAAAAAATTGTTTGTTTTTACTATCAAATAGATGTATGTTGGATTGTATTTTTATGCATGTTTTTCATCTTCGTACAAAAAAAAGAGAGTAAGTAAACTCCAGTTAAAAGTTCTCTAAAATGTTGATTCTAAAAAAAATCAGGAGGGTATAAGTAGTATTGGTCAATGTATTGCATCTCAGTGACAAATGCATAGTAGTTTTATGTAGCCTAAATTTTAAAGCAATATATTTTTGAAAATGCATTCACAGCTAGAACTTTTCAAAAAGGATGTTCAATCTCTTCAAGAAGAACTGATGAGTGTGTCATCAATGGATACCTCACAAATCAGCTTGTATGAATACTTTCATATCTCTCCAATAAAGGTATACCTTTTTCACATTACAACGTTTGCTAAGTGAAGAATTGTTGTCTTCTGCAGATAGTAGGCACTGGAAGTAAAAAAATCATAGTAGAGGTTCTAAAAAATAAAATGGTGCTAAAAATGAAAAAGTGCTTTCACTGTTACCACTACTTTGTGTGATTTACATTAATATTTATTAAATATTGATATTAAAAGTTCATTATTTCATTCCTATCTATGACTTTCTTAATATACAGTAATTCTTTTTATTATTTAAGAGATCTTTGGAAAATGTATAGTTTGTGTACAGACTGTGTTGCAGGTTGGGGAATGAGGTCATTTCTCAAAAACATATGGAGCTAGCATTACCGTGCAATGACATTTTCTGCTTTATTGTTACATACTCACTGGAAAAGCAGTTTCAGTTTTTACTCCAGTAAAGCCTACTTCTGGGTATTTCCCCTTTCCCATAAACATTCAGGTACAGCTTTTGAATGGTGTGTGCATACTTAAACGGAAGCAACAGCCTGTTTGTCCAAACATAACCTTCATCCATTTGTCGCTTACCGGTCTTCGTTTTTTTATCACCACCTAGCTGATGTCATTAAAGCTGTGGTGGTACTTTGTAGGCTCTATGACAGCTTTTAATAAGAGAAACTCTGCTCTACCCTGTGAGAAATAGGTCACAGAACAGTTTGAGTTTTACCTCTAAGTTATCTGGTGAGGTGTTAGAAACGGTCTGCAGGTAATTCCAGCAAATGCTTGGCTAACTTTATGTAAACAGCTTAGCCTAACTCATTCCAAGTATGTTTAGTAGCTGTTTCAGTGGATCTTCATTTAGATGCTGATAGGTATGTCTCCAGTGATTTTTATTACAAAAACTGCTCATGACTTGACAAAAATAAAATGCTCTTCATATATTTAGATAACAAAGTGAACACTTTGTAACAAAGTAAATAAAAACTAATTTTAAAATTATTTCTATCATATTTGACAAGAAAAATTACATGGAGAGAATCAGGTGGACTAAATAGGCTTCGGTTTCTAATAAAAGATTAGTCTGTAACAGCTATGAAGTTGCTATAGAACTGTGAATTAAGGGATGTGGGTTCTGCAAAATGAGATATGTATCTTTAAAATGAGCTATAGTTAAGCTTTGTTACACCATACGTTAATGAAATTGTGGTGTCTTCAGAGATTTGGCAACAGGCATAACTTCTTTCCATCTGGTTTTGAAAAGTGCTGAATAAACTTGTGCACTATAGAGGCCCTCAACCACTTTTCCTGAAAGTTTTTCTGTTTTGCGACCATCACTGTAAGTTCTGCGAAACAAATATGTTGGTTAATGCAGGTCTGAGCAGGTGGGGTTTTCCTTGCATACATGTTCCAGTGTTTATTTAGCCCCTGTAGAACTTTTTTTAATTATTATTTGTTTTTAATCTTGTTTATCATTCTTTCTTGGGCACCATGCTATGTTGTGATTTTCAGTCTGCTTTGATTTTCGATACTAGTTAGAGAAACAAATTTTTTTGGGAACAAACAAATAAGCTAAATTATAGCTAAAAGATTCTGGAGTCTTTATTGAAAACATGAGTAAGCAATTTCAGGTTTTTGTTTTCTTAAAGGTAGTTGCAGTTATTCAGTTTGACTTTAAATGTCACTGTCTCTTTATTGCCTTATGTGATGTATTTGTTTTCTTTTATGAAGTCAGTCTGATTTCAGTCAAGATTATAAATACCTTCTCTCAATTTTTAAATAATCTAAAAGATTACAAAGGTAGAAATAATAGTACTTCTAATAACCAACCACTTTATTTCTCAATCTCATTTTTATTCTCTAGTTACACTTAAGCTTTTCACTCAGTACGGGTGGAGAAGATAGTAACAAAGAAGAAAGAAAGAGTGAATTGATACCACTTCAGTCCTTGAATCTCCTGCTGAAAAGTATAGGGGCCACCCTCACAGACGTACAAGATATTGTCTTTAAGTAGGTTGAAAATATGATTGTAAAGAATGCTTCAAAAGATTAAGCCAATATTACATATTTTAGATTTTATTTTGCTCAGCATAATAAGGGCTTAATATTTTTTTTTTTTTAGGTTGGCGTTCTTTGAACTCAGCTATCACTTCTGTACTACGCAGCAGCTCCAATCAGCAGTTGTAAGACATTATTCAAAGCAGGTTGGAATAAGTAAATTTCATTATTTCAGTAAATTTATATTTTGAAAGCGCTACTGTGCATTTTGGTTCTATGAAAATAAGTAAGATTCAGCCTTGTATGCTTTTAGAAAGGCTAAATACATAAACACATACAAAATAATTACTCATAAGTTGGGAGTCTATTGCCTTTATACCGGGAGCAAGTAATGTGTCCATATTATGACTAAAAGATAAGTGGCGTGACAAAGCAACTTGCTGGAATGGATAGTGAAAGCAAGCACAATGCAGGTCTGAAAGAGCAGAGTTGGCATCAAAACAGTAATGCTTTTTCTTAGTCATCAGTAGTACATGAATTATGATCCTTCTTTGGCCATTGTGTACTCTTCAGGTGCTGGCATCCAGTTGAGAGAATCCAGCAGGCACGCTTTTGCATAAAAGAATTAGTTGTCTTCTATCCATTATTAATAATAAAGGATTCTTTGGATGTACTAATTTAGTGATTGGTCCATCTTTAAAGGAGAAAAAACCTACACAGGGTTTTAACTGAGAAACAAGTTTTCTGTTGTTCTCTGGACCTTCCTTTACCCAGAGGGAACATTTGCAGTTTCCTAGGAGATGCTCAACCCTTTTTTTTTTTTTTTTAAATCAAATTACATGTCATGTAGATACAGTGTTTTGCAGTCACAATCAACAAAATTTTCTTGACATATGTAAATAGACTGAATTTTTCGTGTAATATGAAAGAAATCTAGGTAATGTGCTTGCTTTATATGATCTTATGAACATTAATATCAGTTATCTGTCAAATGGTTGTAAGAAGTAATGTTTATTTGGCTGACTTACTATGATTTACTCTCTATAAGATCCTTTTTAATACTGCTACTTCTATTTTTCCAAATAATTGAGTTTGTTACATTAAACTCATGTTGCTTTCACTTTTATGATCTGAGCATACTATGCTGTTTGCCTTGGTTTTAGTGTAACTTCTGAAATATTTTTACTAATAACTGTTTTTATTTTAGGCTATTAAACAGATGTATGTTCTTATACTTGGCCTTGATGTCTTGGGTAATCCATTTGGATTCATAAGAGGCTTGTCTGAAGGAGTGGAAGCATTCTTCTATGAACCTTACCAGGTAATAATATCTGCTGAATTATAGTGAAAAGTGTGGATATATTAATATCTTTTTTTGGTTTTAAATTTAGATTTTTTCATTGAATATTGAAAGTGGAAGTCCTAGGAAAATTTACCATAAAACTCAAGTGGGATAAAAAGGAGAGAGTAGGCCATTAAACTTAATTCTCAAAACACTGTTCCTTACGGTTCTTATTTTAAAATAAATTGTCTTTTTCCTCATTTGACTTAAAATAAGGAGACTTCAGGAAATGAAATAGTATTCTAATCAGGTGCTCTTGTGGGTATTTTTGCATTTTCTTGGTCTTACAGCCTTGCACTCTTTGTTTTATAAAAATTCCAATGCAAACGTAAGATTTAGGAATGTGTAATGCATGTACTATTTGAAGCCTAACACGAATGTTCTTTTTTCCTTTAGGGAGCCATACAGGGTCCTGAAGAATTTATAGAAGGAATGGCACTAGGACTTAAAGCACTAGTGGGGGGAGCTGTTGGTAAGTTTCAGGGTTATCACAGTAGTATACTTAATACTAAACAATATAGGCATTTGTAAATTGCATTGGCATTTTACTTTATTTAACAATAGGTGGATTAGCTGGTGCTGCATCGAGAATCACCGGTGCTATGGCAAAAGGAGTGGCTGCAATAACTATGGATGAGGATTACCAGCAGAAAAGGAGAGAAGCCATGAATAAACAGCCCACTGGTCTGAGAGAGGGTATCACTCGTGGTGGAAAAGGATTAGTTTCTGTAAGGAGAAAAAAAAATATGTTAAAAAAGTATCATATTTATGCAGGCAGGAATAACGAATATAGAGGTTGCCATAGACACCAGAGAGATGTTACTTTTTATTTTAATTCTGGTTTTGCAAATATATGGCCACAAATGAGTGATAGATTTAAAGAAGAATACATGAGGGTGGAAAAGAAAGTACAAACTGTGAAGCAGGTGCCTTTAATTCTGTTAACTTGTGGACTTTAGAATACTCCAACACATGTTTTTTGTGGCTATTTACTAATGAAGTATAAAAAAATGTAAGAAATGAAAAATATAATCTGAAAGCATATTTGTAATGCATCTTTTGTTTCTCTTCATAGGGTTTTGTCAGTGGTATAACAGGAATAGTTACAAAACCAATAAGAGGTAGGTTTATGTCTTCTGATGTATTGACTGTTCATATGATGATAAACTCTTTATATTTATGAGACATTATAAATCTGAGTTGGTTTTATATTCCTGCTGACTTCTAGTTTAAATGTTGTTTACATGAACTTTGTGTGGAGAAGACTCCACGTATCAAGAAAGATTTGTGATTAAATGGGAATTAAGTTTGCTAAGATTGTAAGAAAAACCCAATGTTCTGTAATACTTTGCTGCACTTTATCCTTTTAGGAGCTCAGAAAGAAGGAGCAGCTGGCTTTTTCAAAGGTGTTGGAAAAGGCTTAGTGGGAGCAGTAGCTCGACCTACCGGAGGAATCATAGACATGGCAAGCAGCACATTTCAGGGTATTAAAAAGTAAGTAAAATAAGTTTTGAAGAATGGTATGGTACAAAACAGACAATAGTAGTAGTAGTACGTTGTGTCTTTGTATCGCTTTTGTGTCAATGTTTGTAGATCTCTCAACTTTGTCATAAATACAGATAATCTATTAAAAATACCCGTATTGTTGCCTATATAATAAATAGAGGGCTATTAAAAAAATACACAGCTGATAGCATTAAAAAACACAACATCAAATCTCAGGATTTTTAGCTTTACTAAAGAAAATAGTTTAAAAGCCGGAAAGATCAGACTTCCTTCAGTTGCTGAAATTGCTGATCTTTTTCCTTTTACTCCAAATATACAGGAAAAGAGGACTTCTCAGCTGCATTGACTTTTTAATTATTACTGCTATGTGAGATGGGTTCCAAGACTACCAGGTCATGCCAGGATCTATCCTGGTTGTCAGACTATTAGGATTGCATATAGAGTACTGTGATTCTCTCACTTCAATAAACCTGTTGCTGTAGATTATCTCACACTGTAATGTATAAAAAAGTAGGAGAAAGTGTTTTGAGAGTGCATTTAGTAACAACCTCTGAATACAGGTGTTTAATGGCCCTGTTCTTAGTCAGCTGGACCACTTTTGCCGCTGTAAGATTGCTGGTCTCTTTTGTTTTCCACTTTTTTTTGTCAGAGAAGAGCAAGAAAAATATCAGAGTAGAATTTCTGTATGTCACAGCTGTCTTTTGTACTTGAAAACTTCAAAATTATACTTAGTAATTAAGTATTGCAGGTGTGTTCTCCCTGTGCCATCGGATTTTCTAATAATCATTCTCTAAAGTAGATTTTCTGAGTAAAAACTATTACTGATTCACAGAATATCTGCCTAATGTCTGTTCATGCACAAAAGCACATACAAAGTGCTGTACAAGCACTTCAATTTGTTTTTAAAATAATATAGAGTCTTTATAGTTGAGTAGAGATATTGACACATACCTTAAATTTGCTGTTTCGTCATCAGAGTTGCAGATTCCTCAGAAGATGTGATAAGCCTACGCCCACCTCGCTTCTTTGGTGAAGATGGAGTTATTAGACCTTACAGATTAAGAGATGGAACCGGAAGTCAAATGTTACAGGTGAAGAAAATGAAAGATAATTTGCCATATTGAAATAAATATTTTACAAAATTTACCATTTCTTAAATCCCCACTATCCCTCACCTAATAGTCAAGAAGTTTCATTTGATTTCTTAGGCTTATGTGACCACTTTGGTGATTTAGTTTCTGTGATACAGCTTTTGAGAATGACAGCATAATTTATACCAGTATATCCGTAGGGGTTTTTCCAAGATGTAGAGCACTTTGAAAGAAGAAAAAGGTTTGTATGTGTATTTTAAAAGGTTTATGTCTTTAACTTCTATTTTTGATACACAGTGATGGTAAATGCAAAGGTGCTTTTTTCCAGTAATTCTATAATACACATTTTAAACAGTGACTTTTTAATCTCAGTTTTATGAAAAACAATTAAAATAGCTATATTTATGTTATACTACAGCCATTTAAAGAACTCAAACAATTCTGAAGTGGAATACTGTTTGCATGAAGAATATGCTGAGCAGCAGTTACTCTTGAATAATTCAGCTGCCATTTAAGCAAATCTGACTCTGAAATCAAAGCGGAAATAATTTCAACTGTTAAGCAGCTTGCAAAGTTTCTATTTTTATCCTCTGCATTTTTGAAGTAAAACTGCTTTTTGGAAATATTCAAACAGAAGAAATAAACTAGTAATTAATGACTGCATGAATGTAAAAAGAATTTTTAAAATACAGATTCACAGCGAGCCAGGAAAATGTTGGAGAAGTCATAAAGAAATAACCTTTTTTGAGAAGTAAGTAAGAATAAAGTACAAAGTAGCCTTTGGAGAGAGTTTTTAGGCTATTTTGAGAATTGTCACAGCTGTTTGTTTCATTCTGAGTTCCAATTGGATAGTTTCTGTTTCTCCTGAATCGTATTAGTCTTTTGTTTTCTGGTAGAAGAGGATTGTCCTATTTGGGGCATCTCAGCTATGTTTGCCATACAAGTCACTTGTGATCTAATTCAGCAGACTAGAAGTTTTTTGATAACAAATAGTATGCCTCTTCCTGCCTTCTACTGAGGTAGCTCTCCAATTTAAAGCTACTGTTATAAAGCAGTATTACCTTAACTAGAGCATAGTTAGAAGCTACTGCTAATGACCAGCATAAACTCATTGCTAATTTTTCTCCTTTTTTTGGTAACATCCCCTTTGAAAACATCCCCTTTTATATTTGAAAGCATACCACTAAAACAAATGCTAGCAAGCCAGCAGTGTCAGCTCTAATCTGTAGCCTTCTCTAATGACTTTGCCTTGCTTTTGCTTCTTAAATTTGTGCATGTTTGCATTTGGGGTTTTTTCTGATGATTCTGAGGGAGGGCTACTCTTGAAGTGTTTTGAAAGATCCAAACGGGGTTGTAATTCTCCCTGTAGACAGTCAAAACAGAAAGTGATGAATTGCGTAAATTTTTTCAGACATTAATTTCTGATATAGTGTTTGATATCTTAATCTTATCTTAACTTAAAGTGTACTAATATTTTTGGTTCTTATTGTTTCTGGATCTTGAGATTATTTCTGTGTTTTGTACGAGACTCGGTGTATCGCTTGTTCCCTATGTGAAGCAGTCTGAATAACATAATACAGTCTTACAGAGCAAAAAAGATTATTCTCCCTGTTTGTATTATTTCTATGCATACAGGTCTGGTGACTAGCCCCACTGCAGCCACTGTATTGTAACATTTTCAGTGTTTCTCACTGGATGAGGTTGTAATGTGCTTCTTTTAGTGACTTAGAGATTGTATGTGCTGAATAGGGGAAATGGGATATAGGTGATTTTGAGTGCTCGTACTGTGTGCTGAAGTAGGATGTCACTTCAGAATTTGTTTTCAAGGGTTTAAGTTTGCTTTAATTAACACATTTGCCAGAAAAACTAATACTTCTAAACTAATTCTTCTGCTTTCTTCTTCCCTTACCATGCTTTCAGAAAAGACAGGCCTACAGGGAATGGACTAAGACTCACAGTAGTAGTGATGATGATGATGACAGTTAGGATAATATGGACTGTAACAATTATACATGGCCTTTGTCACTTTTTTTGACCTTTAAGTATTAAATGTTGCTGCTATAATTCCCACTGGGAAATTGGGGATGTCTGATATTGAATCTTATTTTTAAAACTGTGCAAAAAAAATATGTGGGGAAATAAACTGTATGATGATGAATGCTAGGCAAAGGAGCAAAGTATGTAATAAAAATAATATTTTACTTAAAACTGGACATTAGGTGAAAATAGTATTGAATAATATGAAGAAATAGTAATACCATAACTTAGAGTTTATTTCCAGGTGTTTCCATCAAATGTATTTAATGGTTTTGCATTTATGTGTTTGACAGGCTTTATTTATAATTTGCTAGATGGAATGCTATTAAATGTGTTTAGTAAAACTTTACTGAGTTGTACAGTCATTATTGGTGTTAAAATGCTGTTTGAGTGTTTTATTTCATATTTCAAAAGTATTTTGTCTGCTTTTCTTTTTAACAATAAACATATCTAAAGTATATCTAAAATGGATTCATCTGTTCTGTTCCAACATTGTTTCTCATGTTTCCTGGAACTAGGTTATGTAAAAACACTGAATGGCCTTTAAAAGTATTTAAAAGATAAAATACATTTATTCTTTTAAAAAGATCATTTAACATAAACCTTTTGATTTTTCATTTATCATTTGGTTTATTGTAATTTTTACGTACTAATTTTGGGAATCCTTAGATGTGTGAAATAACGGTTTATTTAGTTATTTTTGATTGTGACCATAAATTATTTGGTTTGTAAATCCATATTTTTCTTTTCATAGCAAAAAAAAAAGAAGTAAAAAATCCACCCTAGGACTAAACCCTAAGTAAAATCATAACAACTGGAAAAAATATCAGTACTTCTACAAAGCTCTCTGTAGTAAAACATATGTAACATGCTGAAATATTCAGGTTTTTTATTTATCTGAACATGGGGGAAGAAAAGAACACAAACAAGCAACGTTGAACCACTGTAGTTCTGTATTATAAATTCTATAATATAGCTTTACAAATTACTTGTTTTCTTAAAAATTTTATATTATTCTGTGTTCAGTGGAATGCTTGCACAGCTCTCTCATTCTTTTTTACGGTTTATTGCAAAATGTAGGTATTAGTTTTGCATTTTTAAGATGTCTTGCAATAGATACTTATGTATCAGTAAATACTGTAGTAAGAATTAATTCTTCTGCCAACATCCAAAGAATTAGAATTGCTTTAAAGCAATAAAAGCTTCTGAAATGTTTGTGTTTTTACCAAAGGTAATGTCATGTCCTTCATTGTCTATTTTTTTCCAGTTACCAAAATTCTGAAGGAAAACCCATTACAATCTGTAAGGCTGCTTATTCTGGCTCTATGCCATCAAAAGCTGCTGTGCGGTCTGACCTCTTGGGCAATGAGCCAAGGAATAGATGCCAAGTAATCTCACAGATAAGAGGGGACAAACTCAACTTGAGAGCTTGTTTTAGTTGTAACTGACGAATCTTAAGATTGCTACAGATCATTTATTGCTACTTATTTTGTAATACTGTCATCTCAGAAGGATGTCTTACAGAAATAGATGAAAGACTCTATTGCGATGTGTTATTGCCTGAAACACTGTGGGAAGGATTTTGAATATTTTAGATGCAAATGGAATCTCAGGTATTACTCTGAAGAATGTAGGAAATTATTTTGAACTTTAATCTTGGAAAAAGACATGTTATGCCTAAAATTTTGGGAAATTATTAGGTACAACTTTATGGAAAGGTTACTTCTGCATTTTATTAAATTCACTGTTTTTGGGGAACTTTGAATATGTTACCTGACATTTTCTGATTTCCTTTTGACTTTTTAGTGTAATTTCTTTTTTTATCCTGTAAAATCTTGGCTTTCTTCTGTAATGACCTGTCTTACAATTCATTTCAATTTTATAGCAAAGCATATTTTCTTCATGCTTAAAACAGATACAGGAAGAAATGTAATCATTTTTTGACTGAAAAAGTATCTCCACAGAATTAAGAATTTATTTTCAGTAATAATTCTTTTTTTTCTATTAAATTGACCTAACTTTTAAAGTTTTTTTAACTTAACGAATTATTACAGAATATGGAAGTAAAAATTAGCATGAATGGTAGTACTTTCTGGTTAGGTGTCATTAATTCAAGTTCCATCGCAATATAAATATGAAAAGTTCTTTATTCAGTAAATAGGTTATAAAGTGCTAACTGAATAAATAAATAAAACAGTAAAAATCCTTGCCAGTATATTTGTCAAAAATGATTACTTACCTAGAAGTCTCTTTCATGCAGTATAGTTCAATTTTTGAAGCTTTTACATTAATGAAAAATGTAGTCATATTTTATTTGTTTAACTTCCTCTGAATATACATAGGGAAAAGAAATAATATGGATTTAGGATAAAAAAAACCTATATCACCAAGGATATTAAGATTTAATTTCTCTCTAAGTCATGGAACCAAAGCCTGTGAAAAATATAATAGATAACTGGCTGAAACTGATGCTCTTCAAGGCAGCAAAAATGAAAAAAAAAAAAAAAATCAACAGGGTTTTTTTTTGGGGGGTGGGGTTGAAGTACCGTATAAAAAAAATCAACCAATTTTAAATTTTTTTTTTTTTGCTGCCCCTCCAGTTTAATATATTTTAATAGCTTACCTTTGGGATGCACTATATTTTTTTCCAATTTTCCAATTATTTGGAAATTTAATTTTCCAATTATTCACTAGTGAATTGAATTTGAATTCGAAGTCTAATCCTTTGCTGAGAACTCCAGGGCTAAATGCCATCCTTTGAGCTTGGGCTGCTAAGAATTGGCTATGTTCTTTATCTTTGATGTTATGTGGTACATCCCTTTTGATCAGAGTTCTTTTATCTTTTTGATTTCTCAAGATGCTATGTGGATTTAAGTCAGTGTAGAGCAATACTGCAGACAGTTACTGGGATCATTTAATAGACTGTTTATATCTTTGTTGTTATTAGTGGAGTTCTCTATCTCATAGCTCTGCCTACCTGCAACCAAAATAAATTCAAAACCTTTTTGTATTTCTAATTTGCCTTTATAGTGTGTGAGTTTGTGAGGGTTCTTTCACAGTTGTTGCCCACTCTGCTGCAGTGGATGCAAGCTAGTTAGGAAGGCAGTCCTTCAAAGCTGTGCTTCAACACTGTGTCCTACTGTATTGAAGGTGTTCAGCTTTGAGTTGTGAGCTTTTTTTGGTCGTGACATAAGCTTCAGATCAGGTGGCAGAATGTTAGATTGGATTGAGAAGACTCTTGTTTCTCAGTAATCAAACTTCATCTTGCTGGGAAGAACCTCTGAGGAGTGGGTGAAGTGTCTCATACTCCTACTTTCTCCTTCCCTAACCCACCTTGGGCATGGGTCAAATGAAAAGAAAAATGTCCCTGTTGTGAAGTACTCTAAAACTGAGATTTCACTTCATAGAATTATAGGGAGAAATTCTTTCCAAAGTTTAGAATAACTTCATTTTTATTCCTCATTGTCCAGACTCTTTCCAGGCATCCATTTAGGCATGCTATCTAGCTTGCTGCTCCCTTAATTGAGTCACAGCTGTCATTATTCGTTGTCTTTTGGAAAGCCTGTTGTGTCTACATTAAAGGAAAGAGCAGGATCCTTACCACTTAAATGTGCAATATTTGGATGTAACCATTGCCCATCCCCAAATAGAAGATTTGTGTACATTTAGAGGAAGGTAGCTGAGACTCGCTAACACCAGTTGTTTCAGAACAACATAGAAGCTTGTGTGGCTCCATTTCATTTTAAGGTTCTTTGTGGTTGAAACAAAATGCTCACATCTGGTGGAAAAGCAAGAAAAGACTAAAAGTTTCCTAGGCAAAGCATGTACCAGCTTGTTTGCTGACAGAGAATACAGAAAAGAAAATAGGAATATTTTCCATTGCCCTGCTGCTACAGTAATTACTTCAGATGCTACAAATCAAAGAATCCCTTATGAGGAGAGGCTGCGAGAGCTGGGACTCTTTAGTCTGGAGAAGAGAAGGCTGAGGGGAGACCTTATTAATGCATACAAGTATCTCAAGGGTGGGTTGAAGGAGGAGGGAGCCAAACTCTTCTCAGTGGTTGCCAGTGAGAGGACAAGGGGCAATGGGCACAAGTTGGAACACAAAAGGTTCCACTTGAATATCAGGAAAAACTTTTTCACGGTGA